>JABASP010001490.1:0-28796 GCA_019776565.1 Sminthurinus signatus | reverse complement strand
TGTAGCTATAAGTGCATCATTGTATAATGAGGAGTACAAATTGTCTAGAATCTTGAATAGAGAACCGTGAAAAGAAATCTGCCTCTCATATAAGAATATACTCTTTTCATTCATGTCTCATGTAGGCTATTGTAAATCATGATATATATGAGACAATTTATAAGACAAAAGTCAGAATAAGTTTATAGTAACAGAAATAATTTCATTCTACGACAAAGAAAGTCCTTAGAAGTTTGTTGTATGAAAAAACTAGATATTTGATTTCTGACATTAATCAATTGTGTTTTCTTTCTGTCTTTCCTTGTTCTATTTTAAGTAGATGCGAGAGCTCATCTAAATAATCTTCGTCGAAATAATGGAGATGCAGTCAACACCGCTGTTTCAACTATAGTGCCTTCTTTTAGTTCCCTAAGTCTTGGTTCAACGGAAACCACAGAATACTCAACCTGTCGTTACTACTCAAATGTGGTTCCTGGTAGTATGTATTTTCATAGGTATTTTTGATTTTTATTCTTATCTCTAGAAATAATATATTTCAAATCCATGAATATATTTTGACAGTAAAAAGTAAAACCTTGTCAAAAGTTTTTTTAAAAAATAATTTATAATTTTAATGTTTAATGTAATTATAGGATAAAAGGACAACACGCAGAAATAGGACACAATCGTTTCACCGCCAGCCGTTGGACTAATGAATATTCAAACGGATATGTATTCACTGCTAGACCTATAGAATTTGGAGAAAGTTTTGTATTAAAGGTATATATATATAATATATATTATTATTTATTATTTACAGAATGCTACACTTTCACTTTTACTTTTTAACTATATTTAGAATTTAGATACTTTGTCTCATTCTAACTTCTTGTTACTGATTTTTTTATGAGATGACAGCCTCGAAGATTCTAAAGTATTCTATCGTTTGTTCTTATTCTTAGATTCTACAAAGTGATGCAGAATTTGCTAGTAGCATGGCATTTGGAGTCACCTCTTGCAATCCCGAGCAAATCCGTTCTGCTGATCTACCTGATGACTCTCATTTGTTACTTGACAGACCAGAGTACTGGGTGGTTAAAAAGGATGCTGGAAATAGTCCTGTGACAGGAGATGAACTTTGTTTTACGTTTACACAATCAGGTAACTTTGTTAATCATGGCATGGCATGCACAAGATAAATTGTCTGATTTTATTTATAAAAAGTATAAAATTATGAAGTTTTAAATTTATGTATAATATGTAATGCGTAACTATGCTTGTATGTATTACAGGTGAAGTTCTTATGTCGAAAAACGCTGGTTCGCAAACGACATTAATGTACGTGGACAATTCAATTCCTCTGTGGGCATTTTTTGACTTGTATGGAACTACTACTAAAATTTGTTTATTAGGAACAATTATGCGTGCAAGTAAGTTTTTACTTTAGATTATTATTATTTTTTATTTGTCATACCCTTTTGAGGACTAAATTGTATACTAGTATAATATTATAATCAGCAGTTTTTTGTACTCAATTGTACAGTATTTTTTTATGTACAATACTATTAATATTTTGTAATTAAGTAGATTCAGATAATGCTGCTAATCAACTTCTTCCAAATCATGTTTCGTCATCCTCAACTTCCTCAACTCGTCCAGCTTTACCTAGAAGTCAAAGTAGTACTTTACCCGGTGTCGCCAATAATGTAAATCATCAACAATCTTCAATACACGTGAACAAAAGTCAAACTAATCTACGACAACTTATTCCATCTGCACCCTCATCTCAACAAATGAATGGAAATTCGGTATCTTCCAATGCATACAATCATGCTGTTGTGGACGTAAGCAGAAAATAACTAAGAAATTTTATATATATTTACTCTATTCAAAAAATATAATAATGCCTTTTGTAAAAATGATTGAGTTACAGAAATCATAATTTGAATCTTAAACTTTTTTTTTTGAAAATTCCATTATTCTTTTGTAACAGCGTCAAGCAGTTTCATCCTCAGTTACCGAGCCGTCCAGAGAAGGTAAAAACTGGTCAGTTGAATGTGTGATTTGCTGTGAGAGGCCCGTTGATAGCGTTTTTTATACATGTGGTACGTACATTTTCACATAATAATATTAAATATTAATAAATATATTACTTGTTTAATGCAAAGTTGAATCATTTTACCTATAATTGAATTGGATATTAATTCTTAACTATTTTAATTGTTCGTAGGTCATATGTGTATGTGCTACTCGTGTTCAATTTCTTATTGGAAGACACCTGCAAAAGATAATAAGCAAAGCTGTTGCCCAATTTGTCGTTCTGTTATTCTAGACGTTGTTAAAACGTACCATTCATGAAACAGGTTAAAAACGTCAAAACTTTAATTTAAACCAAACCAAAATATTAAAAAAAAGTCAGAAACAGATACATTTTTGGTGCATTGCTATATATCTAGCTATTTATTTGTAACTGTGTACAAGCGGATGAAAGGTGTAAACGTGTTTTAGTAAGAAAAAAACAAATAAATTTCGAATTGTGACGAATGCGTGAATGTGCATTAGAATAGAATATATATATACGTGTTATATCACAGTACTGCATTAATTATTATGACAATTTGTATTTGTACGTAGAAAAAGTTAGTCACAAGAACCAAATTTTGTGACATTTACTTTTTGAAATCTTCAAAAGTGAAAAAATAAGTTACCTCATCCAAACAAAATAAAAGTGGAATTTTACTGAAAAGGTTATATATAATATAATATATTAAACAATAGTATATATTGTACTACTGAGTGTTTGTTGTGTATTTGATACTGTACAGCGACAGGATGAAAGGTAAATGCATTATTTACTCTTTCATTTAATTTATGATTATTTTAATTCTTTACACTAGGTTATTAAATACCAAATGACATTACCTTGATCTAAAAGTTAAAGTTGAGATATTATGTAATATGTACATTATACATTATAAACTATATTATGCCTATCTTTTTTTTTATTGTTGAAGTCCTTTGACTTTGCTCAAAGCAGGAATGAATTTTTGTTATTAGCTATATATATTTTAGAACTGAGTTGAGGTATGCTCCTGTAAGGTTAATTATTCAATTTATATACGTATTACGTATATTATGTATTTTTCTTTGTATGTAAAAAAGATGCTACAGTATAGCTAAACTAGTGAACAAGAACAAGTGAGAAAAAAACCTTTTTCGTTCCAGAAAATGTACCAAGATCAATCGCACTGCCGTTTTATCAAATTACATTCAAATGTGAATGAATGTATACTGTGAGGGAAATAATTTTTAGAAGAATGAATAATTTCATTATAGGTTTTGTAACGAAGAATATCGTACAGTACATGAATCAAAATGTTCAAAATTACATGACAATGTATGCAAAAACATTTATGAATGCATATGTATTCAACTAATCGTACATGACAAAAATATTATATTATTGCAAAATCTTTTAGTAATTAGAAACTGTAAAGTATGAAAAAAAAATAATCAAAAAGCCAAAACTTGAAACAAAATACAAATCTTCAAAATGGACAGTGACAAAAGCATATTAATATGATGATATCAAATTTTTACTCTAACTATAAATGTAAGTAAGTGTTCTACTTGTGTAAGGACATTTCATGTATTCATTGACAAAATATATAGGATATAAAAGTACACTAAAACGCACGTGTCTTGTTGTCAGCCACAACCAATCAAGTGATTCAACAAGAACGGTTGTAGTTCAGGATTCAGGATGCGTCTATTCGTACGTACAATAGTATTTTAAGACCAAGTGAAACAAATTAAATACTGACTTACAATTATTAGTAAATACATCTTAAATGTATTCAGAATATGTTGTATTAGCGTCATGTTGAATAAGAGAATTAAAAAACTTGAACAAAATAAAATGTATGTTGGTTTGATTATAAGTTAAAAAAATAGATAATTCTATATGCTCAAGTTCTTACATGATGAATGATGAATGAAAAAGTGACAAAATAAAGCATTTTGAAACCAATTGTTTGTAATTTTTTTTTTTACAAAATGTCTAAAAATCAGACTAAAGCTAAGAGTTAACTTATGGGTTGCTAAATATTTACTTCTGCTAGATAATTGTAGATTACTATACTTATTCGTGTATACTTAAAACTTAAAAAGTTTGTAAACTTTATACTTTAGGGGAAACTGCGCATGATCAATCAGTGGTTAATCAGTGGTTACGTTTTCAAGTCAAAAAGTGTTATAATTATTAATTATTATAGTACTGTACAATGTGGTTAATAATTAATATGTAGACTGTAGACTCGCATTGGAATTTTCAATTTGGACGATATTTATGATTCCTTTTAAAGTGTATGAGCTTACAGTGATTTTCAAGTAATGTGTACATTTAAACATACATAGATGAAAACGACGAGGAAAAAACTATTGCTGCAGACAATATAAAATTATTCTAAGTAGAATCAATTATCTAGTTTCTTTTTTTAAACGTAGCCAAATACTGAGAACAAAAATATGAACATATTAATCAAACGTTAGCTATAACTAAAAATAGCTCTCTTTCAAAGTATACGACCATGAATCAATTTTCATTAAGTACACACGTAAACATATCTTCATTTCCTATCGTAGAAAGAATACAAAAAATACGGAAGATTATACATGTTGAGATTGATAATTGATATGCTAAAGAAAATCTGTTTGCTTCTGGGCAGAATTATTTTGATACCCTTATTATCTTAATTACTCAAAAATAACGGACATGATATAGTACAATACGTGTAGCATGTTTAACCGTTGATATATTATATAGTATTACCTATTACCAAAATAATATTAAGTCAAACAATCAATAAACCATTGAGAATATTAAATTTATAGCACGGAAATAAAACAAAGAAGAACAATGTTAGAAACAGGCGACAAAAGTATGCTTGTTATTATGAAATATTATTAATCATTATGTGTACCACTTTGTATAAATTGCTGCTATTATTCAAAGAATTAAGTTGTAGAGAAAAATTTGTATTTTTATTTTTTATTTAAAAGATATGTAATTTTATTTCTTATGTTTCGGAAGGTTTGAAATATGATGAATGATGAAAATATAATAATGGACATGAGAATGTAAATATTATATTATGGTATTCGTTTATCGATGATAAATGATAAGTGTACGCCCTTATTACTTACGGACATTATAATAGCTAGTATGTAGCTAGCATAATAAAATGTATAACGTGCTGTTTTATGTTGTTTGTTTTTGAGTTCAAAACCTAGTAATTAGTAAACGATAAGCAATGATGGTTCTAGTTTTGTATGAATATAAATACTAGTAATAGATATTACTATTATTTATTGTATTATGTACTTTGAATAATAATTTTCTGTAATGTTGACTGAAATGGAGTGAAATAGACTATAAAGATGCGTACACACAATCTCTGTCAAGTCACTGAATATTGAGTATAAATAAGTATTCATCAGGAGTCTCAGAATATTTATTATTTCTTGCAACGTTTTCAGTGAGTGATTATACTTTATACTTTGATTTTAATCGGCATAAAAATTGCACACATGACTAAAATCTAAATGTATGCCAAAAAATGTTTAATGTGGAAATCTAGTCAGAATAAAAAAAATTATGGTTATAGGGCAATTTCGACGTGGTTTTATATAGTTTGGGCTTCAAAAATTGCATTGTGTATTGTGTATTGCATCTATAAGTCCCACTCCTAATTTTTTACTTTTTATTGTGCTGTAAAAATAACATGAACAACAACAACTGTCGGCAATATTGACAATAATCGTTATACTTAATTTATTGAGCAACACAGAAGTATATAGTTTTGACATGATTATATTATTATATTTAGTCTATTATTTTTTGCAATATTACCCCAACATTAAAATAAATTAGTGTATGTACATAACTAATACAGATACAGCTTGAAGAATTTTCGCATTATTCATTATTATTATTTATTCGTATTTAATTTGAAAGTTGAAAGATCAAAGATAAAGATGACGATTATATACATATTATATTATATGCATGTGTATTAAAGAAATAACGTGTATTTCATATTATGTATGTGCAATGTACAATGTACGTGTTCATTGCTGCCAATCACTAATTAATAACAAATAAATGAAATTGACTTCCATTTCTTATCAACAAAAGATCGTTTCCTGATTCTTGTGCATTTATCATGTTTCATTTATTTCATCATCCATCGCATTTCGCATGTTACATCTTATTCACCTTGTACTTTATAATATTTTCAGCAATCAATGGATCAAGAAACCAAATCAAATAAGGCATCGTCGTGCATTCATTCTGCACATTTTCTTAAGGTGAAAACACTAATTATATAAATGCAAAGGTTTTATCGAAAAATATTTACAGTATTTAGAAATAGGAAGACATGTCCATAAAATAATGAATAATTGATGTAATAGAATTAATAACGTGTACCACAAGAGCTTTCGACTGTGTATAAGAAGATTTGTATTGAAATATTATTAGCTTATCTATTTTCCCATGACTGTAGAAGTCAGCAATAATCGCAAAGCTAAGAGAAGGCCAACGTTGAATTTTTACAGAACAGTGACTCAACGTCAATTTAATTTGATTTTATCTTTCAACGTATACAAAATCCAGGATATATAAGAAATGAAAACCAATATGTAGTATACAGTACATATACAGATTACAGATATCCTATATGCATAATATGCATATATATGCATTGCATATGCATAAAGGTTGCAGGAAAAATGAGGATTCTTCCATGGGTAAATGATGAGTGATGACACCATCCACCTTTTGGAACTAATTGAATTAGACTAAGACTAATAATACTAATCACGGATTAATAAAGCTCATACCCCAAAAGAATGTGTACAAAGTACAAAGTAAGAAAACCAATTTATACTGATAAATTATAAATTTACCATGCTTCTCTATCTACCTTCTACCTTGTCACGCTCTGTGGTGACATTATAACTACCATAATGTACATGATATTCTGTATAGTGTACAGTGTACATTGTACATACTTTTACATAGGCTTTTCTTTCTTTCTTTACTTTCACCTTCCACCAACTTCTCGACAGTGTTTTCTCCTTCAGCTAAGATAAGCTGAAAATGCTTTCTTCAGCTAATGGAATTTGTACATTCCGTTGGCAGCAGGTAGATGGCAGCTTCTATATTATCAACTCTACACTGAACCTGTGTAGGCTGTGAATCAAAGCTCCTTTGAAAAAAACGAGAGTTTGTCACGTATTCATTTAACAATCATTGATCATTGTTTTTGATGAGTAGAGAATGTATTGGAGCTTCATTCGTAGAATTTAATGGTGTCAAATATTTTTTTATGTACATGGTGCAACTTGCATCTATATTTGTATTTGTATTTGTTCTTCTGAAGAACAGGAAAGAGGAATCGAATTGTCTTACAAATGCATGTAATATGTTTAACGCCTTTGGCGTTAATTTAACTTGTGTATTGAGTACGCAGTGTGTGTACATCTGCTTAATTCCGCCTGACTAAGGAAAGTGATGAAAATTGAATGTAATCTCAATCTCAATCCTGTGTCTAAAATCTTCAATTTACAATGTACAATCTACAGGCTGTATAAAGTAGTAGTACGCTTTTACTCCCTTCTCTTTAATCCAAGTAGAAAGTAGAAAGTGAGACACGCATGTTGAATGTTGACCAATTAGATGTTACTTCACGCTAAATGTTCGGCAGTTCCATGAACCATGTACGAATATGTATTTAGTACCATTTCAAGTAATTAACGATCTCAGAAGCTTATTTTCCCAAGAATTGTCACGCAATTTGCAGGACATATGTAATATGTATACTGTATAATGTAGGTTGTATAATGCATAGATTGGAGGGAAAGTGACTGTAACTGCTGGAGTTATCATCAGTTTTTAATCTCATTTCAGTCCGCTCTCAATGCTCTACTTTATAGTTTCTAGTTTCTATAGTCGAATGTAATTTGCCAATGAATAACTTTCGGAAGTTCAATGGTACACAGATGAATTCACGATGTGTGATGTGTACATTGTACATTGGACAAATTGCAAGTATGTTTGTCTACACTCCAAACTCTACACTCTACAGTGATATGATGCCGAATGCCGAGGCGGAGGATAGTTGTTAGTTATAGATGAGCAGGTTGTTGCCTTTAGGCGCTTTCTCTCGCACTCCTTGACTTCTTCATCACATCTTCTTCTTTTCCTTCTTGCCATCTGATTGGGATGTTTCTGACTGTCATTAGGAAATAAATAGATTTCCGTCTCTCTTTCCCGTTCTTTCCTCTTTCACAGAATCACCAATCACAGACAACAACAGCCAACAGACTCTGTGACTTCTATGTGTTTCTTGTGCTAGAGTGAGAAGCAGAGTATTAGTGCGTGGTACTTTATTACACTTACAATTACTATTGGTCTTCTCGTTTCTGGATTCTAGATTCTTGATTCTAGGTTCTCGGTATTCTTCATTAGTTTTCTCGTAGGGATGAAAACCTAACCGTGTTGTTATTGACTTTCTGTGGAAAGTACAATATCTTTTTCTCAGTAACTTTTCAAATCACACGTGTGTACATTGTGCAGATTACTCGTCGTGTAACTGCAAGAAGTTGCAGTACATAATGCATAGTACACAACATGTAATTATATTCGGAATTCCGAGATACAAAGGACAGACTGATAGGATTAGACTTGTCATTCATTACATTTCTGTGTACACTGTACATTGTGCACAGATAAATAGTTACACACATTCTCAACTCTCAATCAGTATTCCTGTAGAAATGGTTCGTGTTATCTAATAATGTAATCACCATCGCATGATTTCTACTGTCTACTTTCTACATTACAATAGCAAACAGAAATTTTGTCACCAATGGAGATTCCGTGATCAGAGCTCAAGTTTTCTTCTACCCATCAAAACTCTTTGTACAGTGTACAGTACATTTTCAATGAGTTTTCAGTATCAAAAATAGAAACCGGTTTTTGATGGGTTCTTCAAAGTTGTGCAAATTCCTATCGATGATGATGATGATGATGATGATGATAACGTAATGAAGTTTCTTATAAAAATCAAAGTCTAGATGTTAGATTTAGACTTAATAACGTTCCAAGTTCCAAGCCGTACCTTGTCTTACATGCATACCACCATTCACCGATAGAAAGTTGTAACGGCTGTCGGTGGTTCTTTGATGTGGGTCCATTTTTCGACAACTGTGAGATAGAGCAGAGAGAAAGAGCATATCAGAATCTTTATAAAAGTAACTTTTTGTAGCACATAATAATAATAATATTGGTGGACAAAATCACAAAGTAGGGAATAATGTGAATGTGAAGTGGGAGCAAGAGTAATAGAAAGAGCAGCTGGTTTCCTTACAAGATGAAGTGACACATGTAACACGTAACACGACATCAGGAGTCGGCACTGGCTTTAACTTTGACGTTGGCTTTTTAGTGTAATGTGATGTAATGATGTGGATGTCAAGGTGATTACTTTTTTCACACTCTGCACTCTACACTGTATTGCCGAAATGAACTGAACAGTGAACAGTCCAGTGTGCTGGAAACACCTTGTACCTTGTATAACTTGGAATGAATAGGATAAAAATATACACACGCACAAAGCACAAAGTAGCCGTCATTCAACTTTCAATCTCGTTTCATGTCATAGAAAGTGGAAAGTATTAGAGAAAGTCTTCTTTCTCCAGTAGATATTAGACATTATGCATTAGACGTACTTTCTTCCTCATTTTCATTTTCGGTTCTTTTGGAATTTCCCGTGTAAGAATATGAAGCAAGTTGAAGAACTTAATGAACTTTATTTTCTATCATCACATTCACAGCTCACAGGTTCTGGATTCTACATTCACGAACATTCATACACCATACACATGACACATACAGAGTTCCCTTGATTAAGAATTAAGAAGAGGGCAACTTTGAGACGGTGATAGTTTGAAATGACAGGAAACATTAATCGTTTCCTTCTCCTGGGACCCACATCAATGATCAACTGTAGACTGTAGACTGGAGCAGACACCATAGTTACACTTACACATAATACACCTTTCAACACTCAACATTCAACACGAAAATACATGTACAATGTACAATGTAAAAGGCACAAAGTATCTACCGCATACCATCTCCGATCTACAGTTTGCACATCACTCAACTCGATGATGAAAATATAAAATATGCTTGAATACTGAAAAGGTAAGCTGAAAAGTCATGTTAATAGTACATAAAGGTAAAAAGTAAAAAGTGTTGAAAAAAGTACATTAATACTCGTCCGTAATATTCTTTCATAATAATAAAATAGCTCTTTTTAATCTCTCTGTACTCTTCTCAACCCTCTCTCTCTCTCTCTGGACACGTTTGAAATGGAGAAAATGAGGAAAAGCAGATTGTAGAAAAGAGAAATGTAATGAAGTAAAAGTTACTTGTAATAAGGAATATGGAAATTAGGTCAATAATATTCCTAAATGAAGGAGCAAAAGTAAAAAAAAAGAAGGATTTTAGATTTTAGAGCATAAAAAGAAAGGAAAAAGAAATGAATACTGTGTAATATTTTACTTTTGGGTTAGTATTTTTTATAAATAATATCCAAAATGTTGGCGTCATTAGCACTTGGATGTGACGTTCCTTTTTTCACAGGTCGTTTCAAGTCCTTTGATTATGTTCAGGGGAGTAATTACAATTCACAGGAGCAGCTGATTCCCGATTCCCAATGCTGATTTTTCATATAACTTGTTACTTGTTAGGTTAGCTTTTAGTCAGTATACTCAACACTCAACACTCTGTACTCAATACGCAGTACGCAGTGCGCGATGAACAGAAAGGAATGATCTTGACATTTGCCATAGAACATTGGTGTTGAACTTAGACAATACATAACAATCATTTCAGATTTCAGGGTTTTGTTTTTGTACCTTTTCATACCGAAAATGGATTGGAAAGAGGAAAGAGGAAATTAAAGCACAGAGCAAGTCTTACTCTATTTTTATGCACGTTATGGATATTTAAGTATACTTTGAACTAAGACAAAAGTGAAAGGAGAAAGGCAGTTCAGTTTTGCTCATGTACGATGTACGATGCTTTGAAGTTTTGAAACAGCGCATTTGCTTTTTTGTTTCCTTGTTTACTGACGTACTTTTGCACGTTCACTTCTTCCTCCTTTGCTGTCTTTTTATATAAATGAAGATAAACTGTGTTCATGTATAGTGTAACTTGTAGTTTTTATGATCTTTTCTCTTCATCATTTCCCCTTTATTTTCCTGCCCATGACAAAGTCCATGAAGAGAGATTAGAGCAGATGTGTGGATTTTCATAATTCATCACTCATGATAACACAATGTGCTCTGTGCTCTAGATTCTAGATTCTAGATTCTAGAATCTGGAATCTGGAATCCAGGATCTGGAACACGTATTTTTCTCATTTAAAAACTTTTTCTTTGAGACTGTTCACTGTTCAGTGTTCAGTAATCATGAAGCGAGGGATGTGGAAAGTTGATATGTGGAGAGTTTAGAATGTAGAATGTAGTAGTTTATGCTGTGGGTGCTGTAAATTGTACATGAACTGAGTATTTTTATTTTTTATTTGCTTGTTTGTCCTACTACATCATTTTGGAAGTTGGACCACAGTGTAGAAATTTTGTGAAGGGTGATGATGATGTTTTACATTTTATGAGCAACTTTGGAGATTTTTTTGGGGCCAGATTGCCTAAAAATTCACACGTACTCAGTACTCAGCACTCAGTACGCACACAAACATACATTTTACATACTCATGCACAAGTATTCGTATACACACGTGCCCATTTACCATTCATTTCGTTACATCAGCCATCAACCATCAACCATCAACCAGAGGAGGATTTCCGAGTAACAAAAAGATTCAAATTTATTTGCTCAAGTCTCAAGTTGAAGTGGTCTGGATTTTGGATTCTGGAGTCTGGACGTGGACTTGGACTTGGACTTGGAGAGAGAGTCCGACTTCCCACACATCAAATATTTATATTCTCTGAAACAGCAAACAGTGTACAGTGTACACATAATTTATTACCTTGTGTACCCACATGTATTTTGTAATGCGGATGCTGATTCTGATGCTCACAAACCAAAACCCACAGTTATAACGAGTAAATAGTGAAAACTGAAAGCTCTGTCATTTGCATCATTTTAAAATATCATATCTAGATTCTAAATACTGACGTTGCAAAATGTGAGATTGTAAAATGTACAAATTTGTGCTGTGTGAAAACTACTGTAGTTGCTACTCATTTCTCTTTCATTTCTCTTTACTCTTTACTGCATGTTTTATGTTTTATGTATTGATGAGATTTTACTGCTCTTTGTTAAATATTGACACACATCATTTTCACTTTGTTATTTGAAACAACAAGTTTTATGCCTCATATCTTTATATAAAATTCTACATTCTGTACAGTCTACAGCCTACACAAAAACAGACATGAAGCGGCAGTTGAGTCGTTTGTAGTTTGTAAAAGTGTAAACTATAAAATATTAGAAATTAAAAAATTTACATCACTTTGATGACTTTTCAATCTGCTAATGAATAACAACTAACAACTAAAAACAACAATACAACGGCTAAGAAAAAGCTATCCTGTACATTTTTTCACATCTAAAATATCAGGCAGTGAATAGTATAATGGTGAATGGCGAGGCTGTTAAAACAGAGAATTTTTTTATTGTTATTTGTTATTTCTTGTTATTCCTGTCATCTCCAGTTTTATTCACACTTCATGCAGAACATTAATAAAACAAAAGTTGCAAAATATTTATTTTAAAAACAGAGCTGTAGTTTTTTATGCTCATCGTTTTACAATGCAGTGGAGATGTGAGATACATTTTGCGTGTAAGGGTAGTCTTAGTCGTAGTCCGTATGTGAAAAGAATACTAATATTAATACAAATACAAATACAAGTAGAACTGGATAAGAGTGAAGAGTACACATGATAATAATAAGAGTAATAATAATAATAATAATAGTTGGTCTGTTCGCTGTTGGCCCATTAAACAGTTTATGCTTTATGCCTTATGTTGCATGTTATGAGAATGGAGGATGGAGAATGAAGAATGACGAACAAGATGCTGTCTCAAAAAGTGTACATAAACATACTTCTTCATCCTCTTGATTGCTGTAGACAAGGGCCATTTTTATAGAAACGTTTAGATTTGAAAGAAAGAAATTCAACAACGTTGTAGACTGTAGACTCTACACTCTAGTTTTCTAGACTGCAGAATTCGTGGATTTAGATTGTAACAGAGGACGAGGACGAGGACAAAGTCTGCCTTGAAAAAAGAAAAGAGATGAAGACCATAATATATTATATTATACGACAAAGAGAAAGAGTGAGAGAGAGAGAGAAAGAGGAGAAAAGAAGAGATAGATAAAGAAAGAAAATGTGTGGCACAGAAAGAAAAAAAATGACTATCATAACTTTTTCTCATCAAATACCCATTCTTCCCTTTTTAACCATTTTTTAAAAGGCTTTCAGGATTTAAGAACAAGAAAGAAAGAAAGAGAGAAAGTAAAACCGTCCACCCATATATAGATATTTACACATTGTGTACATTGTACAAACACATTTAAAATATGACGTAGAATATGCCTTGTTGGGTAAAGTGCAAGTTTCTCTGCACTAATGTACACATATTATATGTACATTGTGTAATGTGCAGACTCCGCAGAGCCCACGTAAAATACATAAGTGTGCAAGTGATATCTTTATTCTTTATTGTTCAGTTTTGAATGATGAATTTCTCCATTTCCCGTTCTCTGTTGACATTTCCCCATCTTTCAACTTCCTTGACAATGAGAAGGTCACTTTTGATGCATGTTTTCACAGCTCAATGGCGTAAACTTAACTTTTATCCTCGTTTTAGCTTGATCTTTGTTCTTTGATCCCCCTTTTTTAAGTCGCTCCTGGATCCTGCATGCTGCATGAAATTTCCAACACCAACCTTTCATTCTCTACTTAAAAGCTCAAAGCTCAAGACCAGTTTAATCACAACGCCTTGTCAAAAAAACTATCAACTATACCTAACCGAAACTAAAAAATTTAATTTAAGACTCTCATGCTGAGAATCACGTCATTTTTGTAAAAACAACAGATTTTTCTAAGAAAAAAATGATTATCATCTTTTTTTGCAACTGAGCTACTGACCAAACTGGAACACATGGTGACAGGAATAAATTCAAATTCACTTGAAGAGAGTAGAATGAACTATGAGCTATGAACTACGAGCAATGACATAATAATCACTCATAATAATAGTAAAAGCACCAATACTTTCTTACTTTTTACACAATATTGAAATAACCTTTACATTTTACATTGAACCAAAAAAAAATGGGAAAAGAAATTTTTCGAATACAGTACCTTTTGTAGTATCTTTTGGTATCTAAAGTATACGGATATGGGATATGAAAAAGAAGGGTTGTAGCAGTGTAGCAGTGAGAGAAAAATAAGACGAGGAAGCAGAATATTAAATTCATGAGATTAAATTTTACTCGTTATTGGACTAAAGGTGCTCCGGGACGACACAGACGTACATCCGTACTTCCATACATCATACAAAATAAATGTTATACAAAAAGGTACAAATGTTGCATCTTTGCGCAGTTACTATTACTATTATTATTATACCATATAAGTTGTATGCTGTGTATTGTACATTTCACATGGAGGTATTTAGAACACCTTAGGCTTGACAAAGTCCTCGTCTCGTGCTGGTGCTGGTGCTGGTCTTTCTTTTACTTTTTCTTTTACTTTTTCCCTTTCTTCTCCCCTTACTTTCTCCCGGCTAGCATTTTTTTGTACTGACTTTTCCACAATTTTACCATTACTCCATAGTACACAGTACATAGTACATGGGAATAGGAATTTCACTTCATTTCATTTATGAAGAGGAGCTTTTGAGGATGTGTTCGATTTCCCCGGGGAGGCTCCACAGGAAAAGGATACAAAGAAAAAGAACCAAAAGACCGTCACGACATAAGAAAAAAATCCTTATTTCTTATTCCTTATTTCATGTCTCATTCCATTGCAGAGCAAAGTATAAAAACGCTTTCCTATTTTCGCCTTCATCTTTTCTCTCTCCCTTTAGCTAGTCACCAGACTAGAGACTAGAGTCACTCTTTCCCCAGAGGCTAAAAATGTCGACATAACATGTATCTTGTACTTTGTACATTGTACATTGTACATGTATGGACAAATTACAAATGTAATCCAGCAATCATCCGTATCTTATTCCGTTTTGGTGTGCTTATGTACCTATTTTGCAACTTACATCCGACATCCAACAACCAAAATCCAACTCTGATGGAATTACTCTCGCTTTTATTTATTTAGGAATGTCCAATGCAATGTCCACCACTTTATTCAACGTGACAATCAATATACATACCTGCTCTTTGCTCTTTACTCTATGCAACATTTCCATCTCCATTGGCATTGGCTTGACCAGCTTTTGTGGCGATCACAGCTTTTTAGAAACGAGAAGGAAAATTAAGTCATACTAACTGTACGTACATGTGCAATGAACAGTAATATTACACATGTTAACGGGGCTCTTGATACTTGACATTTCCTACAGGAAGAAAATATTCTTTAGATTTTTTTATACTTGAAATTAATCCCATGAATTATGACAAGTAAAGAAGTTTACATAAATGTTTAATACGAACCTGACCTTTACACTGTTCATTACATAAATTTCATTTGCATCTCATATCTCATGTAATGGAAAGGTACAAAAAAAGAGTTTTATAATTCATAAAAAAATAAATCCAAAATTAATTTTGTATCGTACCAAAAAAAAGGTACAAGAGAAGAGCAGAGCAAAGAAAAAAGCAGGGAAATGAGCCGCGTAATGCTCTAAATGAAGTGCCTCATGAGTCATGACCTTTACACGCGGATTTGAAGAAAGAAGAAACATACTGGACTCCATTCGCATTCCAATTTACATTTGCCAACTTTTTATGTACAGTGCACAATGTATATTAGTATTATGTATTTCAAGTAAAAGAGCGCGGGAAACATTCTCACGAGGTTGTTAGCTGGTTGTTGCATGGGTAAGTAGATAATAATATTACTATCGTATTTTAAGTTGAACTTTCTCTCTCTATGTGTCTTGACGATGCTCTGGTACTCGGACTTGTACTCCTACTCATTCTATCTGTAGTTCTGAGTTTGGTGCTGGTTCTGTCCAACTCATGTGAAGTAATCATCGTTGTCATGTCATCTCTATCCTCCATGGTATGGCATGCTGTTGACTGTTGACTGTTGACTGTGGATTGTGAGACTGTGGACTGTCGAGCTATGCGCGTCATTAATCCAATTAATGGATGGATGCTTTCACCAGAAGGCAAATCCCTCGCTACTCCCTAGTCTCAACGAAACCCTGAGCTTAGCTATAGCTGAAAGAAAGCATACATGAAGAAAGGGAAGATGAGTCTTTAGATTTGAGATGTTCACCGTGTTCATAGTGATGATGATAGTGATGATGATGGTCATGAGTATGATGAGCAACGACGTGGTCGATATGATACTCCTAACTAAGTACTCGAACAACTTTACTGTAAACTGTACACTGTACATGGCCATTGCTACTGCAACATGTAATATTGTATGTTGTATGTTGTATGTATGATGATGTGTGCCATTACATAAACACTGAAAAACGTAATGTTTCCTACAAGCCCTGTGCAAATACCTGTGTACAAAATACATAATACATAACACATAACACAGAATACAGAGCACAGATGAACTATGAATTTCATGTACCTATGTTTCATTTACAGGATTATTACTATTACTGTTCCGTAGATATTTACGATCATATCTATCCAAAATCCAAAACTGTATGTATATTATACAAATACGAGCATCCGTCCATCCTTCCGTCCATTTCACACATGCTGCTTTCCCCACACATAAAGGGAAAAGGTACATCAACTCCACAAACTACAAACTACATAATAATAAAAGGTGCTCCCATCAAAAGGCTGGGTTTTAGAAAACTAGACATTGTGCCTAGAATCTAGGATCCAGAATCTCCAAACTGCAAACTCTAGACTCTAGACTAACCCAGGTAACCAAATTTTATGCACATGTTGTTTACACAGAATATGGGCGATTATGGGCTACGAATGAGACTTGTACATTGTACACAATACACGTGAGCTAGAAAATATGGATTGAAAGAGCTTTCATTGCCAGTTCCAGTGTTTCCAGTATTTTCAGTTTCCAGTTTCCAACACAAACTCAAACAACTTGATGCTACTATCTGTATTTGCTACTGGTATTTGAACTATTATTATTATTATCTTCATCATAATACAGAATACGGAATACAGAATTATCATCAACATGGCCATCGTCATCATAATAAAGAATAAAGAACATCGTCATGATAAAATCTACATCATCAAATAATATGTAGATTGTAGATGGAATCAGGATTCAGGATCCATCTCATCGTCACCAAGCACGTGTACGATGGACATGAATATTAATACTTTATAAACACACACGCATTTAACATTTAACCATTACCCATCACCCATCACCAGTACCAGTTTTATACGAGGCTCGTAAAAGTTTTAGATTACTTCTCCCTCGTTTTGGCTCAGGCTGTCTGCCTCAGTTTAAGAAATGAGGGAAAGACACATTTTCATCATTTTTCAATACCTCATTTTTCAATACCTCACTCAAAAACTTGTCGATTTTTACTTGATACACAGAAGCAGTGAATTATTTTCATGTATTGATCTATCTATTTTATCTGTACATTGTGTATTGTGTAGAGTGTAGAACATTTTTAAAAGCTTCTTTTTTTCGAAGGGGGAACGAATTTTCATATTTTGTGAATATTATTTAAACCTTTATCAAATATACCACAATTTATCGCATCTTGCATCTTGACAATTGAGAAAGATATGATATTCAGTGTCTCTCATTTATTATGTAGTTTAGAGTTTAGAGTATAGTCAAACTTATTACTTATTACAAATCTTTTGTTTAAAGCGCAAGCTGTAAAATATAAATTACCTGCAAGTTTCTATGCAAACCCCTTCTGTCTTTTATCTTTTAGGGTCAAGAGTCAAGAGCAAGCCTAAAATCAAGCCTTGTTTTCTAGTTGATGCTACACATATTCTACTACTTTCCTCAAAGACAAAGACAAAGTGGAGTAATATTATCATCATATGTGTATTGCATGAAACAACAGACTTGAATTTTCTCAACAGTCGTTAAAACACGGAGAAAGTCGATGGAACAACAAAAACAGGAGTGTGTTCAAAGTTCAATGTACAATGTACAATTTACACATATACTGAACGATGGACGATACAACTTTCACAGCGCACTATAAACAAGCGCAGTATAAGCGAACTATTATACAATTACTCCATACAATACAACAACAAATATAGTAAAATATACTTTGAATATTTCCGTATTCCTATTCTTATAGTCGTAGCTGTATCTATTTTTTGGGTGCGAGAAATTTTCGTGTGAGAAGTTATCTCATAATTTATGCATATTGCATATACAATACATTTTATTTACCTCCCAGATTCATAGAAAACGGAAAACGGAATTAAACATGGAATTGGAGTGAACCAATTTAACCCAAAACACAAAACACAAGGTAAAATCCAAGTGTGGAAATTTAAAGGTTATCAACATCGACAAGCTTTACAAAAGAAACAGAATCAATATTACTTTCACTGTTATTGTTTTGTATTTTGAATATACGTAATTTTCACACACGCTTGTGAAATGTAAAATGTAAAACATGCTGAATGCTGAGCTATAGTATGTAGCATATATACAATATGTATTCATAAACATATTAAAATGGGACACATACACATGTGTAAAAATATAAATAAGAGCAACGCGAGAGGAGGAAACGTGTGAAAATTATTTTATGACGAGCGGAGCGTGAACCAGAACCCAAAACCAATCATGTATTTCATTTGAATATCTTGACTAGACACTAGACAAATTTTTGAGAACCGTGTTGTGCAATGTTCAATGTTCAGGCATTTATATTTACTTGGAGAGTTACAACTCCCTAGAATCCGGAATTACATTACGCATGTACTAGAAAAAATTGTCTTGATTCTAATTTAACCAAAATCGACGAGGGAAAACAAAAGTAAAAAAATTTCATTTTCTTCCTCTTCAATTTTACTTCTTTCTTATTTTCACCTCTATTTTAACCTCAGTCTAGATTCTAGATTCTGGATTCTAGATATGAATTTCTTGTTTCTTATTTCTTACTCAACTTGGAATAAAATGTTGGGGATAAAAATCTCTATTTTACATACAACAAGTTGTAATTTGCACAGTCGCAATTATTTACAGGTGCAGTCATCTGTGCCAACATATTATTCGTACAAAAAGCCAGTAAAACTTTCCTATGTTTTATGCTGTATCTTAGGTGTGTACATTATACATAGTCTCCAAGCTTAAAGCTTTAATAAACTCCGTGATGAAAAGGAGGATGAATAAAAATTTCATTCAATTTGTAATGTGTGCCGTTCTGCTAATTGTGAGTGGGTGTTTCCTGGTTCCTGGTTACACTTAAAAACTTGTAAATTATTAATTACATTTTCCTAGTAACACGTTCACATCTTTTCAAAGAAGTAATAAGTAATTAAACAAAGGATGTCATCGCAACACCAAGTTTTGTTCCATGAACATTTAGAAATTGAGAATTGAGACCTTGAGACTTGAGACACAGATCTAAATCACACTCTGAATCACACAATATAAAATCTTAACTGAATTTTTGAAAACTTGGTAAAAGAATCCAAAGTAGTCCCTATTTTGTGTTATGAAAGAATCGGAGGAGGTTTTCTTAATTTCGGGATGTACTTGTTTCAAATTCGGAAATTCAGAATGAGTTAAGATGGTAAATGGTAAAACATGGGATGAACGGAAGTGAACAGAGGAAGAAGAGCACCGAGTACTTTGTACTTTGTACGTAGTATTCAGAGTTTAGAGCAGTCGGGTTTTAATTGTGGCTGTATTACGCACATTTCACGAAGCTTTAGCAGTTTTATCATTCACATTCATCATTCATGTTTGAAGAAAGAGGGAGGAAATTTCCAACGTAAGACAGACTACAGACTACAGAGACAAAGACTTCTCATTATTAATTTGACTCACAGATTAGGAAAAAAAATCATCTCTGCCTCTGTTTTCTAGTCCACAGCACAGTCTAAAGTCTAAAGTCTACAGTTTATCGTGTACATGTGCAATGTGCACTGTGCATTGTACAAAATCAAGGCAGAAGCATCTCAATTCCCAATTATAACTCTCAAACTATTCCTCATCAAACATTCATCCTTTGTGTATTACGTAGTATAGAAAGTCCTTTATGCAATGCATATTTTTTATTTTTATATGTTCTACATCTGTAATATACAAAATATATAATGTATACACGAATCTCATGTTTTCCACATCCACTTCTTTCCGTTAAAAATTCCCAGTAAAAACAAAGTGGAAGAAAAGTTGATCAATTATCTATCTGTAATCTCGGGAAACTTTTCCCTCATTGTTTTTGTTGTTGTTCTCATCTCCATCGGATCCAAAATCCAAAATCCAAACCAATCCTCTTTCCTCTTTCCTCATCCCAACCCCGATCCTCTTTCTCATCTCTTTCTCATTTCCTCTCCAACAACTCGGCAATTAACTGGGAAAATAGATGGAGAATCCTTTAAACTGTACAACAGTAGACAGTAGATTAGTTTCAAGTTTATGTAATTTTACTATATGGTTCCTCTCATTCATTTTAGAATAAAAATTCTCAATTATGTTTCAAAATTCAAAACTACGAATAAAGCTTCAAAATTCAAAATTTCAGATTGGTTTCATTTTTCATTTAATATCATAAAAAATCATATGTAATAAACCTACTGTTAGCCAAGCCATGCCATTTCATATGAACAGTGTGAAACCAAAACCGAGACCGAGACTGAACAGGCAAAAGAAAAGTGGAAAATTGAATATAATAGAGAAAAGAGGAAAGTAAAACAAAAACAAAACCAAAATGAGGTGAGAAAATTCAGAGGCGTCATCATCCATAGTCCATAGTTCATATTTCATAGTTCATAGTTCATAATGGCAGTAAATTACAGTGGAAGTGTGGAAAATGGGATACTACATATTATACATGTAATAAATATTATGGATTATGGAAATGGAAATTACAAGGTATGTTGTGCATTGTGAATTGGGGATTGCAAAATGGTCTGCTCGCCTTTTTATTCCCAATCCTGTCTGCCCTTTTCATTTCTCTCCGTCTCAGTTCTCAGTGGACAGCTAAATAATATTTGCACAACACATATCTCCAACACAATACACAATACACAAGACAATATGATAAACAAAATACTGATATAGTGCAGTGCACCAAAATGCCATACCGCTGCATAGCTTGCATTCCGCACATAATAATAGATATAAACTGAAATAGATTGAAATGTGAATGTGAATGTGTGGAATTCTCAATTCCGATTCCTATTCAGACAGGCAGGCAGTCAGTTAGTCAGTCGACTGTTTTGTGTTTTGTGTTGGTTGGAATAATACGCCGTTTATATTCGAAAGACGATGAGAATGATTTATATGACTTTGGGTTTTTGGAGAACCAACTCAGCAAAGGCGCAGGAGAGTCAGCGCAACGATAGTCAGTGCGTGAACCAAATATATCTACAAAACACATGAGAATGAACGAACGAACGAGTGAGCCGGAGCCAGAGCCAGTAACAGTGTGAGCGAGAGACAGAGAGAACAGAGAGTGAAGAAACGGAGGGAGAGGGAAAAATTGCAAGAGAATTGGAGGGAGTAGAGTAACTCAGCTCAGCTCAGAACTCAGAACTCAAGTTACTACTCAAGTCTCAAGTCCAAACTAGAATCTAGAATCTAGAATCTAGTAATGTGATGCAAGTTGTAAGTGAGAGGAGACAAAAACGTTCACGCTCATTTTTTTCACTGGATTTTTCCATTCGTTCATTTTCCTTGTCGTTTTTCGTCCTCGTGTCCCACTAAAACTAAAGCTAAAACGTGAAGAGTAAAAGTATTCTCAAGTGTGGTCTAAAGTCTAAAGTCTCAAGTCTCAAGTCAGGAGCTTGGAAAAATTCAAGAGTGAGAAAATTCTTTTGTTCATTCATTCACAATAGCTCATAGCAATAGACTCCTTGTGCTTCATTCTTTTTCTTGGTGAATGAAAGAATGAATGAATGAATAAATGAGGGGTTGACGATTTCATCCAGAGCTGTGAATTTGTGGATTATCCACAGGATCAAAAAACATTCAACCACTGGAGAAAAAATAAAGTGAAAAAATTTAGACATCCATAATCTAAAACCTACTGCAGTTTTTAACACAATGTTTTGTGGAAAAATAGTGAACCCACTGCATTTTTAATTTAAGCCTCCCACATAAAAGTCGAAAGCTCGTCAACATTCAACTGTCAAGTTAGAAGTTAATCCAAAGCTCCAAGTTTATGACGCTGTGTTTCATAACCTTAGAACAAAAATCATTGTTGAGTGTTTTCACGTCCCTGGTGAAGGCTTTTCTAAAGTGTGCAACTTGTCAGTGGAAAAGTGTTTGTGTGAGTGTGAGCATATATACCTTTTGACGGGAGATCCATATCACGATCAAATTGCTTCAGACTAAACTATAAACTATAAAAGGTGCTCTATTAGCGTGTAGATATCTAACCAACGTGAATAACACATAGTAATAATAATACCGAATCCATTTGAAAATTCTCATCCGCCGTGTTTTATCTATTCCCCAAAAGTAGCAAGTTATAAATACATTTCTTTGATTAAATACAAAATAAAGGTGCATAAACGTACACAAAAACTCAGTGTTGACAAACTGCTAAATGTCACTGAAATCAGCTTTATTATCACCCTACATAAATAGAAAATTAGCTAAATTAGCTACTCATCTAAATCTAAGTACTACGTAGTTGTCTGCAACTTTATAACCTTGTGAAAACGGAAGCAGGTTCCAGGAAAAAAGTTTACAAGTTTGTGTGAGTAAAGTTTCAAAGATTTTAGTGACTACTTCTTGGAAAAAGTTTTCTTAAAAATATCTATTTATATTTTTGACGACTGCTGGATTCGGGATACTGAAAATTTGTGAGTTTTGATTTTTTGCATGTTCTTTTAAAATTGAAATGGTGTTCTTGGAAATTAATACACATGTAAAAAGTACACAGTATGCTCTTTACATGTAGAATTGATTTTGCTAAAGCAAATCATTAGTGGAAACTACATTGTATCTTCGTTGTATTTTTGTACAAGTCTAGTAAAAAAAGTGTTCAAACTGATTTGAAGATTCAACAGTATTTTTTCTTTGACTGTTCAAAAAAAATCAAAACATAATGAGGAAGGATAAATAAAAATCAAAAACCAATGCTAATGACTAGTGACAGAATTGAGTCAAAACTCAAGGAAATTTAAATTTATCACGGTCGGAAATTTATTAGATTGGCCAATGACCTACGCATCGCATCGACAGAGTAAAGAGTAAAAAGACTAGGCTCGTGCATTGGGTATTTAGTATTTAGTAATATTAATACACATGTAAAACCTACAGCAATAAAGTATAGAATTTACAGATAGAGTGCAGAACGTGTTGTCTGTAAAGCGGCACCCTTTTACCTTTTACAGATATGCAAAAATATGTACATACTTCGTAAATAGTAAATACTCATGTCGAGTTAATAGATGTCGAATACTAACAGAGTAATTTTTGGAAAAATGATAAATGAGGATGGAACAAGCAATATAAAACATTAAACATAAACCTATAGCTACAAATTTAATGTATTTATAATTTATAAGTGCATAATAATTTACACAAATAAACAGTTGTAGATTTTAGATACTAGACACTAGACATTAGATACTAGATACACAAGAGCGCAAAACACACACAAAATATTATAATATCCTCATCATGTATCATGTAAACTGTACACTACACACTACACTCTACACACCCATCAGCTCGATTTTCCATGTGTAATTATTGTACTAAAATCTGTTTACATTTCCATGTCCTCACATGGATTTGAGGATGATACAGTTGAATCGGTTGTTGATTGATTGTCAATTGACATGCTTCGCAGAACAGCCGACTACAGACAACATACGATACTTCAGACTAGACTACAGACGACTGAACACTGAATGAGGAGTACAAGTTACAAACCACATTATTATTATTATTATTATTAGTCTATCAAACATTCGATTCTCATTCTAAACTACAAATATCTGTCTAGAAGGGGAATGTGATTGCCGGTGACATCAAAGTACACTAGTACATGCGTCGTTATTTTGTATTTAGTATTTAGTAGTTAGTTTGTCGATACTGGATACAAGATACCGAGTACTACAAAGTACAAACTAAGTTTAGATTTCAGATATTTTATTTATTGACACACACTCCTTCCCAAATTCTACATATCTACGATGTTCAATAAACAATCTACACGAGCATGTCAAGGAATTCAAGTAAATACGCACTCCTTCTTCCTCGTGTCAAGTTATTTATAGAACGTAGAACTTGTACGTTCTACGGACCCTCCCTTTTATTCTCTGGGACCTTTGATCCCATTTTTCCAAAATTTTGTCAACTCTTCTAATTCTAATCTAATTTGTTCTGTTTGAATACGTGAATATACTATGCATGTAATTTTAGATTTTAGATGCTAACATGAAGTAAATCTACAATTTACATGTGTATTTGCATCCAAAATTCAAAGTATGAGCTCATCCTTAGAAACTAGTACGACTGTGTATTTTCTTGGCATTGACATCAACCCTCTGCATCTTCAACTTCATCTTGTTTATTGAAATTTGAAATAGCCAAGTTTTAACCTCTACAGGGCTTTAGGGGTTACTTCGTGTTATGATATTTTGAATTTTGAGAGAGAGAGAGAGCTTAACGAAAGATGTACGAAAGATGTACAAACTACAAATTAATAATTATATCTGTATCTTTAGAAAGAGTTGAGAGGAGTTCCATTTAATTTTTTACACACGAGCTCTAAAGTCTTCAATCTACAAAGTCTGAAGTCTAAATTCAAAAGCTCCTCATGTCATGTCAGTCTCCATGTTTACAGGAATAATTTCAAATTATTTATTAGAGAGAACCTAAAGATAAACAAAACGAGGAGGGATATTTACTCTGCTGTGAACTGTAAAGATAAATAATCAAGTTCCTATACACTATACACTATGCATACATGTAACATGTACAAAGATATATGAAGTGTGAGTACAGTATTTACGATAGGTTTTATAGACTACAAAACCCACACCCTGAACCCTGCATCTACAATTTACAACGAAGTAAATATCTTCATTTCTATACTTTATACTTGGTTTTTAAAAGTAAATCTTCTTCATACTTATGCAACTGTTGAGAATTTAGAAGGTTTTAGGAGGTTCAAAAGTGCAAATACAGAATTTTTACGAAAGAAATACAAGTTTACATTTTACACTGATAATGAATATTCTACCTTGGATTTCAGTTTTTTACCTTTATTTGTTTTCAACACACTACAAATATCAAGTATCTAATTCCGAGAAATGTTCACCACATTTCTGCGTAACATGACTCGGATTCGGATTCGGATTCAGACTTTCAAGCCAACTCATCTAAATTTTTGTGTAGTTTGTACATTGTACATAGTTTTACATTTCGCCTGAGCCTCGAGGTAGAAGAGATTCTCAGAAAGTTTTAAATGAAATAAATGTGAAAGGACATCAAATATTATAATTTATAATGCATAACCTGTTAATCATTAATCATTGAAAAAGGAGATGAAATCTTAATCAAGTACCAATTGAACTTGAAAATTTTACCTAATGTATAAATTTTTAATCACCAAGTAAACAAATAAATAGCGTCAAAGGTTTTATCATACACTAGAAACTTTTCCAGGAAATATATTACAAATTAGAAAATTACAACGGAAATTCAGAAGAAATCGTATAGATTGTAGAAGCTCAAGAAGAAAAACGCACAACTTGCAAAATGTTAGAAGCCTTGGAAAACTGGTAAATAACGCGCCTTTGAGACACAAGACTCAAAAGTCTCAACTCGTGCAAAATTTGAAAACAATTTCCCCGGTGTTCTGTAAATCCTAAACATTACAAATGAATGAGACAATTTTAGTCTCCGAATCTTGAATGGAATAGAATTCCTATTTTCTTTTCACAAAATAGTCCGACATCCAACTTTATAAGTTGTACATTTTGTACATAATACATAATAGATAACGCATTCACAATATACAATGTACAATGTACACCAAAACTATAAGAGTTGTTTGTATGATGTACCTCTTAACTCTTAACGATGGATTCAAGTCAATTCAGAGTTTAATCAATGTCATTATTTATTAGACGTCCTTATTGTTATTTCCTTGAATTCCCTTTCATAACATTTTCATTGTTATTACTATTACTATCGTCATATCATTGTGTTCTTGGTACTTGTTTAATTTACATGCATAGAATATTGTAGACTATTGAGAATTTTGAATTAAATTTTTGACGAGGAAATTTGTGACTATTTGGAATTTGGCATCATTATATGTATTTTCATTTCATTTACCATTTACTGCTCCGTATTGCGTCTAAATTATAAATACACAAACATACGCGAAAGAGCAGTGCAATACAGATATTGTGTATTATTTGCCGATACTTACATCTTACATTTTACATAGACTTGCTACGTACAATATTACTTTATATTTTATATTTTGCATTGGCTTTGAATTTTTGACAAGTAAAATACAAAATACCAACTACAAAATACGAAATACGAAATAAAAAATACAAAGACAATCAATAGTCAATAACCTCATAAACTTGAATGAAAACAATGACAATGGCAATAAGTCGTAATCGTAATGGTACAAAAAGAGCAGAGTTTGCAAAAAGTCGGAGTAGATAATACGTATAATCAATAATCAAGAGTAAAAAAAACAGAAATAATAAGAGGGCAAAACTGAAAACTAAACAGCCAGACATCAAATGATGGAATGTAGAATATTGAACATCAAGTACTGAATTTTTCTGCATTAAAGATACTTATCAAAATGCATGACGTTATATGTTCTAGCAACATGAAGTAATATCTACAGAATCTTCAATATTGCACAGAAAATCTGACGATATTACATAAAAACGTATATATTTGTAGTGAAAAAAGTAAACTGTAAACGGGCGAGGTATTTTAAACAGTTTTTTTCAATTTCAATTCCTTTGTTTTTTACATCCGCATTGTTTTGTTCTTTATTCATCTAAAAACTTTGAAGTTTTTTCTCTGTCCAAAATTTGGATTTCATGATGACTTGAATCTAAGAAAAATGATATGCTAATAATAAAGAATACAGTACAATCAAGAGAATATCAGTAGATGTACAATGTACAGACCAGTTCTCAATTTCACCTTTTCTTTAAACATATCTACAGGTAAAAGCAATAAATAAAAGAGTACTTGTTGTTGCTTTCCATTATCACCATGTTAAAATTCAAATAACATTATAAAGTACAAAATGGTAAATCGTGTTGTAGGACACGATTCTAAAGAGTTAAAACCCCTGTTTATTTGATTTACCTTTTTCCAGTACTCTAAAACCCATTTGAATACAAATAGTAAATAGTAAATAATAAGATTTTGTGTACAGTAAGCAGTAAGTATCTGTATTCTGTATTCTATTCTGTATTCTATTCTGTATGAATGTACATTTGGCAAATTTACAAACGCACTGGGAACTGGAGAAAGAATCGGAGAAATAGAGCAAGACACAAAGAGATAGATTGAAAACCGTATTCAAAAGCACTTGCTTAAGTACACAAAAGAAATGAGGCACCAACCCATTTTTCCTCTAGAGAAAACAAAAAAAACACGAGGATGAGGATTTTAATGTAGCGAAAAGGAGAGAAAAGTATTCAACACTGAGCATTCAGGTTGTGTGTACAGTGTACAATGTACAGTCTACAGTCTACAGAATATAGACCACACGCGTGTATTCATTCACATAGAAGCTTTCTCTTTGTAAAATTCATAATTCTACATTCTACATACATGCACAATGTACACACGGACGACGCGTACGTACCTGAACCTGAACCTGGAAAAGGAAAGAGAGATGAGAACAACAAAGGGTAGGAGAAAAGCTTTCTAAACACTGGATAAAGATAATACAGTCAATACAATACCAAATACCTTGTGTACTTACGCTGTATAAAATTATCTCGCATTCGTATTTGTATTCATATTCGTATTCTGCTGCATTGTGTTTTTCCCCTGTCCTCTCATGGATTTACATGTACATTTGGAATTTAATACACAACCTTTCTCCTTTCTATAGAACTTTCTATACACTTTCCGTTTTCCTCCACTGCCATCTTTTTATTTTCTAACACTATGCAAATTGAAGATACACAAGTGGAGAAGACGGAGGATTACAGCAGATTTATATTCATAACCTACTCCTATACAAATATATAAACAGAAAATAGAAAGATAGCAGTTCAGCTCTTACTCTTATGCGCTATTCACATTGAATTCAAAAATTTACGTACGTAAAAAATTTTCTTGCGTTTACGTGAGGTTTGATACGTAAAAATTTTCATCCGTTTTTACGGACGAAAAGTTGAATCATTTCA
>JABASP010001489.1:0-28817 GCA_019776565.1 Sminthurinus signatus | reverse complement strand
CCAAGGATAACTGGCGAGAATCCGAAGATATTATAAATTGTGGGAGATTTGAAATTAGGTGGGAAATTCAAAAGCTAAGGTTGTCTCGGGAAAATTCAAGGATAACTCAAAAATGGAGCTAAGTTAGAATTTTAGCGGGAAGTTTGAACGCTACTTATTCCCTAAACAAATTCAAGTTCAAGAATTACCGCCACATGGTGGCGGGTAACGGCTAGTGTTTTGTCTAAACATCCTAAACATTGCTTTTATTCATAATCCAAAATTCCGATGTAATGTTCATGTAATGAAATTTGACCTTTTATTTTCTTCCGTATTCCATGTTTAATAAAAATGCAATTGGAAATTAAACATTGAATTTCAAAACTAAATTATAATTTAATAATAAACTAGAATTTTTCCATTTTGTTCAAAGCATCATGGCAAATACCAAATAATAATAATACTGTCAACTTACTTAAAACATAAAATGTATCATCATCATTAATGTACATAAAACTGTTAACTTGAGTCACAAGTATAATTTAGAATTTAGACAGTAAAATATCAAGTATAAAGTATAATAAAGTGGCTCGATGAAGCACACACTTATGTACAATGTGCAATGTGCAGTGTATAATGTATAGGGATGTTGAAATGTGAAATTATGTGAAAAAATATCAAATGGACAGCAGACCTGACACTTTTTGTCCCAAAGATAGATAGATAGATGGGCAAGCCAAAGCCAAGCTAAAGTGCTGTGTAAGTAGTAAATTGTAAATATATTAAATACATGAACATTAGACATTGGACATTCGACATTAGACATAAGACATATTATCTCAATGCACCGTATTGACTGCTCTCTCTCCTTCTCTCTCTCTTTTTCTGTCTGATGCTGTCGCTCTGGAGCCAGATTTTATAGCTCTATGTATAGAAAATAGTAAATAGAAAAAGGCATTATTGTACTATTATTATTATTATTGTATTATTGTATATCGTTCACATCACATCAAACAAATGGATGGTATAATTGAAATTGTGAGGAGTCTAACCTAACACAAGAAAAGACAAGACAAGACGAAGGAGGGTCTCTCACTTTATTTTATAGACCAACAGACTACGACAGAAAAAGAGAGAGAAAGAGAGAGAGATTCTTACTCTTATTTGTTCCATATACCTCTCTACACTCTACCTGTCTCCATTTCATTTTACCTGTGCAATACATATCATCATCATCATCATCATAATGTATGTACACATGTACATGTGTACTTTAGTTGAGCTGAGGTTGGAGGGAAAAAGGTTGCGGGTGTTTGGCATGGAGATTCGATACAACACGATGCGATGCGATGTGATACGATACTTACGATACTTACTCAAAGTTAAAGTAACCACTAATTCTGAGCAGGTAAGTGAGTGAGTAAAGTAAGTAGGTAAGTAAGTACAGGGCTCTAGTATTCGAGCATTCTAGTATTCAACTATTTAAAGGGGCAGCATCACAATTTTTCCCATTTAACTCTCCATTATATATTATATCTTATACATATTATGGATATTATAGGTATTTCCTCATTTCATGTATATGTATGCATCTAGAATCTAGACTGTAGTATGTACAATAGTATGTAAAGAATGAAAAGGAAAGAAAGAGTAATATTTACAAATACAAATATCAATACAAATATAGTGAGAAAAAATAGCTATAGAATATACAATATACAGAGACTATGGAGTACATGGAGAATAGGGAAAGAATCAAAGGTAGACAGTAGACATAGTTAAAGTGAGAAAATGAAAAAGGGAAAGATGTGGGCCTTCGTCTTGATTTTGGTCTTCTCTCTTTTCCTTGCACTTGTATTTGTATTTGTACTTGTTCTTGTACTTGTACTGGTATTCAGGATTCAGAATTCAGAATTCAAAGCTCAGATGGAGAGGAGTCTGGATGGCGACAAAAAATGAGGCTCTCACCTATTGTCCAACTCTCTCTCTGTCTGTCTCTCTCTCTGTCTCTCTGTCTCGAATGCACCTGACTGCCGAGCCGGCCGATTCGGAAGGAATGCCGTCTACAAGGCGCCGGGACCACAACGGGGTGCAACTCTTGAGAATCAAAATCAAAGTGGAGGCCAAGAACCAAGCATCAAGAACTTGCCCACTTTCTTATACTTTTAACACATTCGTCTAACGCTTTGTCCGAGCACAAAAGAAGGTAAAATTACCACTAATTATCCGTAATTGCTTTCTATACCATAATTGAAGCTGAACATTTAACTAACCATTATCAGCATCACCATCATTATCATCAGCATCATATATTCGTATTCGTATTCATGCATCTACTTTCATATCAATATGCACATACAAGTACAAATAAAAATACAAACACAAATAGTAAATATAATTCTGTACGATTTAAATGTACAGTATATATTGTACACACTGTACATATCTTTATATCAGTCATTTATTTTTTTATACTCCCGTTTAATCTTGTAAAACCTCTCATCTTATCTTTTCCATGTTATTAGCCTTTTTATTATTAGTATTATCTTTTCATTATTCAATGTATCAAATCAATTTCTAATTCATCCATCATATTCCAGGTTCCATCATGTTACGTACATCTTAAATTATATAAAATATAAAACACATCATACATATATGTACACAATACAGAAACCACACTGTCCAATATACTTAAATGTACCATTTGTAATTTGTACCATCTACCAAAATACAAGCTACACACCTGATTCAATATCTTTTTTTATTACTACCCTTTACCATTTTTTTATCCATGTTTGTGTGTACATTTTAAATGGTCAATAGTACACTGTACACTGTACACAGTAATTATAATTATTATTATCATTATTATTATTTGAAATGTGTAAATTACACAAATCAGATATGGACAATTTACTGTTATTCCTCATCATAAATTTGTACTTATTTGAACATATTCTCAAGAAATAAGAAAATACAAATACGAATGGAAAAGAAAATGAAATTCAAGTATAAATATGAACATGAACACATGAGTTTGAAAATGGAGAAAAGACATTTAATATTTAATATTTACAAATTTCTATGCATAAGCATGTGATAAAAAATCAACAAACATTGATGAGTCTTCTTCCCATAAATGAGTATTAAATTAAAAGATGTTATCTTCTTGTACAAATCTATACATGCATATCTTCTTATCTTAAATACATGCATGAGCATGTATGTACATTGTACAATGTACAGTGTAGAATATACTATCTAAGTCATGGTGCATAAAGGATACAATATCTTGTATCTTGTAATATTGTATCTTGTATCCCTTCTAATAAATCTTGAGAGGTAAATGAGTTGGTAAAGGAAATCCGATTTGAAATCTAAGAAAGATATAGCTATTCAGAATTTATTGTGGAAATCTCCATGAGTGGTGCTTCTTCTTCTTCTTGTTTTCCTTGGTTATTTTCCCCACGATATTGTATTACAATTATGTACAATGAACAAGTGTCTGTCTTTTTGTGTGTATACACAGTACACAGCCTCTTGATGGTTTTTCTTACTTCATACGCTACAAACTACAAACTACAAGATATTTCTTACCACTTGTTCTTCTACTTACACTCACAACAATATGATTTTCTATTATATGATGCATGAGAACACAGGTAAAAGTAAAGAGTAAAGGGATTACAGAGGCAACTTGCGGCTTATTAAACCTTGAGGCTCTCCAACAAACAGCCAACTAAATGGTAAATTGTAAATAGTATCACACGTAAATCTTAAGTAACTCTTTCAAATGAATGCTCAATTGTTGAATGTTGATTGTTGAATGTCGATGATGCTCAAGCTAAAAAGGATAAAAGATGGGAAACAAGTCTTATTATTGAATAAGAATAATGTACAATCCTACATCTATAAAATATGTATAATATGTACAAATAGTTTACTTGAGGCTTTTATTAGCTGTAACTATTAATCACCCTTGAATTCAATGTATTGAGAACTGAGAACTTTCCTTTTTCAATTCCTCTGTCAAGATTCCAAATCCTAATTCCAATAATATATCGTGTACAATGTACAATTCACAAAAACTCTAAAACCTCTGTCTTACAAAAAGCTTTGATGAAAACGTGGTGAAAACTGCACTGTTCCATTTTTTTCTATTTCCAGCCACTAATTTGATGAGCCATCAAAAAATAATTAAAATCCACAATATTTTCAAGTGTAGGAGTGAACTTTGGAGTTTTGTGTTTAAAGGTAAAAGCCTTATGAAGAGATGAGAGAAGATTTTTGAAGTACTTTTTTTCCCTTTTTGTATGATCCAATTTGGAAATATTATACTTTATACACTTTTCAAAAAAGTATTAGGTAACAATAATAATAACTATGGAGTTAGCTTTGGAAATAAAGGAAATGGACGGAACTGGATAATCATAAAGTACAAGTGGGTTGGTCACAGATCTCATAAGAAACAAAATGTCGATTCCATTATCTTTTATAAGATCTAAGATCTAAAAACTAAAAACACCTTTTCTTTTCTTTAGTGTGTGTTGGACCAAGGCCTCTTTCTCTGTCTCTCTCCGTCTCGCTCTCTACTCTCTACTCTCTACATTTCTTCATCACATCTAATTCTAATACAATAATTTTCTCTGTTTTCACATTCACGAGTGAAAATTACACCCCTGGAATCCACAAACAATAAAGTAACGACAGAACTTGAAACGCACGGTAAACTCAAAACTCGAAACTCAAAGCCGACCATCATTTTTTAAATTTGAAAATTTTTATTTTCAACCTTAAAAGTAAAAACTGGGGAAGGAATAGATATAAAATAAGAATGAGATGATTCTTTTGATGTTTCAGCTTCCCCTCTTTTATCTCACCTTTCCGCTTTCCGCAACTTGTACAGATAGAGATCAAATATAAATATATATAAATAAATATGGTGGATGGAACTTTACTTAACAATTTACAACGTTTCCTCAAAAATATCATCTGCCTTTTTGTTATTACTATCATTACATTTATTATCAATCAACCATAAGGCATAAGACAGAAGATAAAAAACTGAAGATGTCTGCCTTTTTTATTTTAGAGCTTAGATAAAAATCTTTTTCCCGGTTCCCTCTTCTTACTTTCGGTTTTGGTTTTGGTTTTGGCTTCTTCAACATGTAACATGATCATTTCCTACATCTCCATTTGTATTTTTTCCTATCGATGACAAATTACACAGGTTTAGTGTAAAGATTTCCTCTTTTCCTCTTTTCCATTAGGAATTTGGAGTTTTAAAACCAGTTGAAAAATTCTATATATCTGCCACTTTTCGACCTAGAAAGAAAAACAAAATAAACTTTGAGGATTATTTTAATCTAAAGAAATATTTGCAAATCTTGTCGGGTGTAAAAGCCTGTTCCTCCATTAAAATTTGACACGAGTGTACAAAGTACAAAGTGTACAGTAAAATCTCGTGTATTTTTGAATATCAGAAAAAATCTTGGAAGGAAAAAGAGTTGTTTTCAAAATAGTGAACGTGAGAGTGGGTAGATAATTATGTGAGTGTTTTGGTTTGGTTTGGGTTGTTCTGCACTCTAAACTCTACACTCTACTTTCTACGTTATACATTCTACATTTTATAATTTGAGCCCACAGCTAGGAATTTGAAACAAACTATTTGGATTTGTAATCCATGTTTACTCTGCCTGTATTTGCATTTCTCTTTAAATTCTACATGTGAGTCTACAGTCTAGAGTCTAGAATGTGTACATTGTACCTACATTGAAATTCAAAACATTCATATTGGCAAATTGACGAGAAAATTAGAGTTTCTCGGAGAAAATCAGCTGTTTAATCGAAGGGTGACATGAAAAGTTATGGGCGACGAGAGGACGAAATCTACATGAAGAACAGTAAAATACACAGAAAGAGAGAATCTACTTTTTTTTCAAGTCTCTCTATCTGAGTACATGCATATTATGTGTGTGTCTTTTTGGCTTAATGCTCCCCACGGCACTGTAATGGTCATGATATTTTTAGCTAAGTAGTTGAAGAAGTGAAGAAGGAAGAACTGGGATGAAATCTCTTTTCTCGTGTCTCGAGTCTCAAGTCTCGAGTATGTGCGTGTTTCAATACTTCAAGCTTCAAGTGTGTAGGAATAAATATCCGTGAATTTTCCCTCATTTAATAGATTGAACGCACATATAAACCAAGAGTTTTCCTCACCATTAGTCGTATTAGTTGGAGCAAGAGACTCATCATCTTGACACTATGTGTACTATGTGTATCATTTGAACTGTGAAAGTGCTTCTCTTTTCCATCTTGAATCTTGTATCTTTTGTACAATGTCATGTATTTTTTTCTCCCGTATTACCGCATTTTCTGTTTTTGATCCCAACAAGAAATTTTCTCTTTCACAAGAAAGAGATAATCTAATAATACAGTGTCGAAGTAAAGTAGAGATGCATTTGATTTTATCTGTATTCCATATCTTGAGCTTTGTAGGTACATTATTAGACGCTGCAGTGATAACTGTACTTTTCCTCTTGTTTTTCTATTTCCATCTTAATTATGTATTTCTACAGTTAATAGGTATCTTTTCTTTGCCTTTATTGACTAAACGGACTTTTCGCTTTCCAGAAAAGAAAGAAGAAGCGATCACCATCATCTTTTTTATTTTTTCTTTCCTGTTGATTGGTAATGATGAGGGTGGATGAAAATTCATACAATATGCTTCATGCTTTATAATGTAAGCTATTGTATCATAAATGTGGGATCGAATGAGGCTGAACCTAATAATAATAAACTACCAAGTAGAAACTACCCTTAATTCTAACCTCAGTTACAACTTACAACCTATCTTCCAGATAATACAGTATTTGAGGAAATATCATTAGAGAACAAGAGGAGGAATAGAAAAGCGCCAAATATCCGTATTACACATGATGACCAGACCGCTAAACACTAGACACTAAACACTAAATACTGTAAACACCGGTCTTTTGGTCTATTAAATCATGACAGATGAACAAAGTTTAAAATAGTTTTAAACTACCAAAAAGAACAAAGTACAAAAACCAGAAACCTTTTCACCAACTATCCCCGTACTTTCCAAAGTATTACGCATTTTGTACGAGGTATTTTTACATCATTTTGACAGCAGTAACTAAGGAAAGTTAAAATACTTGTGATTTTCCGCATCCGTTCCATTCCGTCAGAAGTACTATAAGGAAAAGGAAAAGAAACAGTCAAGAAAAGATGAGACGGCATGTGTAACATGTAACATATAACAAGTACTGAAATTAAACAATAATGCCCAAAAAATGAGAGTAATACATAATATTGCATATGGTCAGTGTTTTTTGTGTTTTGACTTTAGAGTTTGGAGCTTGGAGTTTTTTGAGCTTATGGGTACTGGATACTGGATACTTGATGCCCAGTTCAACTTCTGTTCTCTGTTCACACAATAATATTATGAAATACCTACAACTACAAATACAACTACACATTACACATTATACATACAAGAACAGATAAAAAAGGAAGAGGAAGAAACAGATGCAATGCTTGTAAAAAAAGGTTCAGTTAAAAACTCATAATACAAAGTACAAAGTAGAAAGTACATGTGATATTATACTTGATATAGTGTGGATTGTGGATAGTAAAAGATTCAATGTCTTGATATTTTTTCTATGAAATGGAGAAAAACTGGAGATAACTAATTAGCACTAATTCTGCCCAGCTGCATAGTGTATAATGTAGAAGGATCATAAGTTTCATAAGTTAGGCCTGGCCCCTTTTCCTCTGTCCAAGGCAGAAATATATAGTGTCTACAGTAGAAGTATAAGTTATAAGGTTAAGTGTCCACATGTATCTATGGTCCAAAGTGAAACAAGTGGGTAGTTAGGTCTACACTTATATAAGAATAATAATAATAAAACATACCAAAGTGTATACAGTATACAGAGTCTAGAATCTGGAGTCTGGAGTATGAAGACAGAGGCACATGCACGTGATACACACAATATCCAATGCGATACAAAAAGACATGTAAGATACATACAGGCTCTGTTTCTGTTTCTGGACTATTGACAATTGACAATTGAGTCTTGAGTCATACCTCACTAATTTTCACTCCAGTTTTGAGTACGCCTTTTGAATGCATATAGACAATATACAATATAATATGTACAATATACAATACATTTCCTCATATACTTAGTGAGTAATAGTAATATAATTATAATGGCAATGTTTCTCTTTTTCTGTCTACATTCAGAAACGGGACCTCAATAACATTCATATGGTAGATGTGGAAGTGGATGTGGACGTGGACACACATGAACTTGTTGTATGTATGTAAATTGTACCTAATGTGGAAATGAGTGATACATGGAGGAAAAATGTTGAGAGTTGTCTCCTTGTAAAAGTACAGTGTATATTTTATATTGTATAGTGTGTATCCATGTGGATGTGGACAGGGATATTTACATGCACAAAGAAATGTCGTCATTCTCCACTTGCACTGACTCTGTTTTCACGGAAAATGTGAAAAGTCACAAGTTGTAAACACTTGTGCGTGCGGCTCATTTCTTCTTCTCAATTTTATGGGTATGTGTGTTATTGCATGCATTAGACATTGAGCATTACACATTAGGAATGGAGGAGACCAAAACCAAAACCAAGAGGAAGAAACTGCGCTTGGGTTCTTTCTTTCTCCTTTCTGCTACTTAAACGTCAACAATATCCTGTCCCTGTCTCTTTTTCCATATGTACGGTGTACAGTGTACAGTATGAGGTGTGAGAGTACATGTGTGCATATATTATTATTATATAGTCAAACCTATTATCTCTATATATCATGTGTACATGAGGACGCGACACATACTTACATAAATATGTACATGTGTCTCAAGTCTGGTGGTTATTGAGCTTTGAATTTAAAACGTTTACACGCTGTGTCTGGCGTCAGGAGGATTTTGCTTCCATTGTCTATTTGTTGTCTATTATACTTTTCCAATTTTTCTATTAGTATTTTGCTACGCACTTTTGACTAGGTGACATCAATCTATTATTTACTGTTTATCTACTCTCCTCACTATTTGCTCTATCTTTTCTCAGTCTCAGTCTCAGTCTGAGTCTCTGTTTCTGTTTCTTTTCTTGTCATAAATTTACAACTTACCCCTTGAACAGTCATCCAAATTTCAAAGTAAGGTAATGCACAATGTACAATACTTATCCATTATCCACTGTCCACTGTCCATTATCATACAGAAGTCTACAGTATCCAATATCCAATAACCAATAACCAACAGTGTCAACAACACAAGCACATGTGCGTACGAATTTGAATAACATGTATTGTAGTATTGAGTATTGAGTATAAGAAAAAGTCTAAATATCTGGATCCATTCCTAATCAGTTTAAATTTTAACCTTCTCCCCTTTTCTACAAAATACTTTTGAAATCCTTCAAGTATCATCTCAAGTCTCAAGTTTAATGTTTAATGTTTAATATTCTTCCTCGTTCCTTTTTCTGTACAAAAAAAGATAAAAGATGAACCCAAATTCTAAATTCTAAACTCGCAACTCGCAACTCCTTCATAAAAATTGCACTGGGTCTAGTTTCCTTTTGTACACAGTATTCAGGTAATTTGATTATTTCTTGAGAAGTTCAATTGTGTGATGTGTTTTGTGATGTAAGATTCACAATTTGCCATTTGTTGTTGCCGTTTGGCAGTCACAATGAAACATTAACCCTCAGCAGTCAGCAGTCAGCAGTCAGCAGTCATATGCAGCCCTAGTCAAAGTCATTGTTGACATTGAGGATCAACAAAGCGTTTCTTTGAAACCTGAGAGACAAAGAAAAAGAAGAAGAGGAAGAAAAGAAAAAGGAGAGAAAACGAAGGAAAATAATCTCTCATATTTTTCAAAGAAGTCAGGAAGCGCTCTCCTTCCCTTGTTACTTGTTACTAGTTACGTTGAACATTTTACGTTCTGTCACATGTGCGATCCAATCTGTAGCACAGCAACAGAAACAGACAGAGAAGCAGAAAGAGTGTTATGTGTGGCCAGCTGTATCTAGTATCTAGTCTGTCCTTTCCTCACACCAATCCTCCATGCTCAATGCTAACTAACACAAATGTACACAGTATAGAGTATCTTACATCATATGCTATGTTCAATGTACAATGTACGATGGTCATTGGGGGTTTGTTAAACATGAGTGTGTAGCTTTAAATGACTGTTAACATGCGTTGGCCTCCTGTTAAAAACTAAGATTCCTCTGGTCTTCATTCTACACAAAATACGTAGATAAATTCAACAATTCCCTGGATTCTCAATTCTCGAGGTAGTTTTCTTACTTGTTCTTTTTATTTTCTGGCCCTTTTCCGCGGCCAATTTCTCTTGTTGTTCAACTACTAATACATATTGACTGCTGACTACTGACTTTTTGACTATGAACTATGAACTACATCTGACCAGTTTTCTCCTTTTTCATGTCATAAATTGCCAGCTACTAGTTGGGAGTTGAGAGATTGGACAAAGAAGTATTTGGACATTTTTCACTTTTAAAGAAGCCGGATAATTTACCATTTTACCCATTTACCAACATATTGTACATTGTACAACTACCGGCTTTATTATCCATATTACACATGTACCCTCAGGCCTTAGGGAAATGGAAATGAAAATGAAAAACATACACACATAATGCACAATACATCATCCTCGTCATTTTAATTATTACATAATACTTAATACGACTAGAATTTTGTTCAGAAATATCTAAAAACAAGTAGCAAGTTGTGAGCGAGTACAAAGTACAAGTGGTAGTTGGTAATTAGATGGAGATGAGTTGTCCTTTAAATCATCTTTGACTAAGGACTAAGGACTCAGCAACAATGTGTACAGTGTACAGTGTACAGCTCATAGTGATAAATGGAAGAAAAATTACCAAATTACTACATCTATACATGGCTAGATTCTAGATTCTAGATGCATGTGCAATGTGCAATGTGCAGTGTGCACGTCACAATGTTTTCTTTCATGAGTCCAGCGTCCATCGTCCAGGAATTTTGAGCCTTCTACAGAAATTCAAATTCCATTGGACTGAAAAACCAATTGAAAATTTGTAACAAATGCCCTTCATCATGCATACAGAACAAGGTACAAGGACGGGAAATTATCCCGTCACTGAACTGTCCGTCACGTTTAGTTTTTAGTGTTGAAGTCCACAGTCCACAGCCGTCATCATTATATTGAAAATTGAAATGGACTAAAGACAAAACAGAATTCTGTATTTCTTCTACTGTGCTGCATACTTTATTTCTGAACATCTTTTGCATTGCATTGGACATTGTATTTTTTGTCCTAATTCTTTTCATCTCCATTTTTATGCCATTATCTAAATTCTATTCTCCACTCTCCATTTTATTTTCTATTTTCTATACTCTATCAAAGATGAATAATGTAGTACGTGCTCTTTCAAAGCTGACCGTTTGCTTTGATTTTGACTTTGACTTTGGCTTTGACTTTGGTATTAGAGAGCTGTAATCTGTAATCTTCTTTTTTTCCTTATGAAAAGAAAAAAGAGGATTTCATATCTTGTGTTTTGTTTCACCTTTTCCTTTCTCTTTCTTTTTTTCTTTCTTTCTCTGGGTGTCAGTTTAGTTGGTTGTCAGCTGAGGAATGTCAAATTAAGGCTGGAGATTGAGCGGAGGAAGAAAGGAAGAAGAAAATGGGACAATACAAAAATACACATAAAGCAAGATTAATTACAGACCAAAAGACCAAGAGAAGCACATAATAGGCTCAAGTCTAAAGTCAAAATCAAATGGAGCATGAATAAATGAACCTTATGCACATGGTTACATTTGTAGATCCAGGCTACAAAAATAAAAAGAACAGGATGGTCAATTTACCAAGGATAAAAGTGAACTGATTCAAATCCGTTGCAGAAGCTTTAAAATACACAAAGAACAAAGCAACCCTGTGTATGTACAATGCACAATGTACAGTATTACATAGAGCAATGTTTAATGAATCGATACCAGACAACGGACAACGGACAGTGGACAGACGAGTAAATGAAAAGAAAATTAATTGTTTTACATGAGAAGTAAATACAGCTGACGATCGTCAACAGTCAATAGTCAATGGTCAATAGTCTGCCGATGGAAGGATGTGGAAGGAAGTTCCATCAGTTACCAAACATTTTGATGATGAGTGGAAAGTTTCTCAATGCTAACAAATGCTATCATATAATAAACTGACTCAATTGCCAGGAATTCCTTCTTGTTGATGCCTTGACTGAAGACCATCATGTGTTTTTACAATTTACAATGGGATGAAATGCTCCTTTGTTGCTTTGGCTTTTGCTTGAGACTTGAGACTCTGTAACAAATATGCAGATTATTCAGTATTCAGTATTCAGTCATTGTTATTCAGCTTTGGATGCAGATGGTCACACTTGAACTACATACTACGTACTGCATACACATTACATGTATCACATAATAAGAGGACATTCAATAGGAAGAGGATGAGGAACAAAACCCAAATTCAATGCAATGTCAAAACTCAAAACTCTACGCTCAAACCATGTCAAAGCTTTCCTGACTACTGACTACTGACTCTCAAATCTCAAACCATTTTCTGAAGAACGTTCACTGAACTCTACAGCATAAAGTCTAAAGTTCTAAAGTCTAAACAATTGCCCACAGCCCACAGCCTTCAACTTCCATAACATATTAAAAACAAGAGAGAAGAGAAGACTCCAGGCGGAATTTTCCTACATGTTACATACAAAACATCATACATCTACAGATACTCTCATTTTTTCCGTCCTACAAAATAAATCATAAATCATTCCATCTCCATCAACCATATTGATTTGATTTGGTGATGAATGAAATATTAATTAATACATTAATGCATTACAACTTACAACTTTTTTCAAATACAAATCTAAATTAAAATTCTTTTTCCAAATGTGCAAAATGATTCAAGATTCAAAAACTCCACAGTTTTAACATTTTGACCCCTGTGAAATAGTTTTAGATAATCCTTTTGATGGTTTTTTAGATTCGTAGATGTTGACTTGTTGTTTATGAATTAAATAGGATTTGATCTCGTGTGTATATATTGCGTATATCGTGTCAATTGTCAAGTGTATCTATTATTGTGGACTGTGGATTGTGGATCCATCAGCATCTCATCACTCCCCTTTTTACGACGCTGTGACGTCGACCAACTAATGACTGTACGACGGCTACACACTACACACTACACACTGAACACAGTACACACAGTGATAAACACGTGCACCCATAACAATAATTTTTCTTCTCTCTTTCTTCCGTCTCCGCTCAGCTCAGCTCAGCTCTGATTCTAACTGACTCTTTCTCGCTGTATCATGTACAATGTACATATGACCAAGGGCCACAGTATTTTAACACAAGTGAGTGTAATGCTTTTATCTCTGTTCTGTATTCTGCGTGTGTGTCTTTGCTCTTTGCTCACATGTGTAAGAAATAATATCCTACAACACAACAACGCATACACATATAAAGTACTTGTTACTTGTGTTTCCTCATCAACAACAATTATTATGAAACTACGCATAAGGAAAGCATAACCTTTCTTTCCCTGTTCTGGTCGCCTCATCTTGAATCTTCAATGCTCAATGCTCAGACCTCAAAAACATCAGCGTCATTGAAGTATGAAAATCATCTTGGAAAAACTGTACTCGACATTTTTAACGTGAGTTTCATGTGCAAGTAACAAGTAACTGATCACCAATCGACATTTATTTTGTATCGTGTATCGCCTACTGTTTACAGTGTACAGATATTCAAAATTTAAAATATCAGCAAAAAATCCAGCCATAATAAACTTTTATGTCTTTTTACTCGACTAGTTATTCGAATCATCAGCGTGGAGTGTGTACATAAAATGTAAAGTGTAAAGGGACTGCGTGTCGGTTTGATGTTGAACGTTGGAGATATCTGTAATCTAAATACTATATGCTCTCGCAAATTTAAGCCTATTTAATATACGAATCTCGGCCATAGTCAATACTCAATAGTCAAGGCAAAATCAAAAGTGATGGGTCTAATGTCTACGTAATTTGTATTTAATATTTAATACATATTTTCCATGAATGCAAATTTACTATCAACTATTCAGGTCCGGCTCGTCGTAATTAATAAAATTTGAATTCTAGATTCTAGATCCGTCTTCTTTTCTATTTGTCTAATGAGTTGTAGAATATTCATGCAAAATTTAAATTCAACTTTGCTATTTTTCGTGTCTAGATTTTAGATTTTGACTTTTTTGAATCTACAAGTACTATGATTTGTATTTTGTTGTAGCAAGAGTTAATCGAGTCCAATGAATTTCAGGATTTTGCATCATTTTCTTACTTTTCTGGAGCATCAGCCAGTGTAATGTGTAACACGTAATGCGTAATAAGTAACGTATCTATAATGTGTAATGGAAGAAGATATGCAGAGAGGATGACGATGACAGAAAACACTTAAAATCCATTTATCCATTTAACGTCAATATGTACCCATTTGTGTGTGTATCATGTGCAGAGTAAAATCATCAGCTCTTTTATCTAAGTAACTCCCTGTTTTCTATCTGTTTCTCTCAAAGCTCAAATCTCCAAACCCCAAACTCCAAACTAAAAGAAATAACATTAATCAACACCAACTGGAATATTTTGGTTTTGATTTTGATGTTTCCTTCTTTTCTTGTTCTCAACTCCTTCTGCCTGTGGAAATATTCCTAATTTTTTAGTGATAGAGGGCAAAGAGTTAATTATCATTTTTCAACTCGTCAATGAAAAAGAATTACAGCTGCTGTTTCCAATCCCTTCTCTATTTTCATAAAGCATCCTTTAAGATAAAGAGTTTTCTTTCAGCTCGAATATTAAATTAGGCTAATGCTTCCTATACTTTGCACTTTGAACATAAAACAGACGCCAATCCTCGCAGTCATTCAATATTCAATATAGATATTTTAATTCAAACATGTAAATTAATACTTGATCTTGATTCTTGATTATTTCACAAGACATGAGACATGAGACACATTAGTTTCACCCAGGGTAATTATTCATTAAGTTGACAAATGACGAACCCAGATGGGATGAATAAGATTTTACTGAGTTTTACTGAATTCTACAATGAAATCATATAATAAAAATAAAAAATACTCTATGGATAGTAGTTTCATTTTTATATGCAAATTATTCATTTCAAGTTTAAATAGTCGTAATGATAATAATAATCTTTTTAAAAGAATTAATCCCAGATTTATTTATCACAGTTTAACTTTATTTTATCAGGTAAAGTGTCAAGTGTGAGTATTTGGTATTTGGTATTTTTGAATGTGATTACATGTGGGGTGTGGGAAGTTTCTGTTGTTAGTTTGTAGTAATAAATAAATTGAGACATAAATCATGTCTAGTTTTTTTCCTCCACCTTATGAATTGTGACTTGTGAATGTGGTGTGGGACGTCGGACGTCCGGAAGAACACACCGAGTCCATGTAAAACCTGGGATAATACAAAAAACAAAGTACAAAACTCATGTACGAGATAGGAGAGAAAGAGAGGAAATGCACGACCATGCCCAACGAGCAATGAGCACTGAGCATTAAACACCCCGTCGTCTTTTTCCTCCACAGATCTGCCCTGCTGTTTCGGTTACACGCTATCATCGCTAATATTCAAAATTCAAACCTCATCCATCCTCCTCTAATCTTCTTCCGATGTATCATGATAAAAATTTCACCTAAAATATGTAACATGACTGGAGCCAAACGGATACTATGTACAAGAATAAAATTATACTTTTACACTTAAAAAGTTGATAAAGCTTGACTTAAAAAGAGAGAGACACAGCGACAAAAATACCAGTAGATGACATATAAAAAACCTTCAAACCCTTGAAACAAGCATGTTCTATTTTCAAATTCATCATTCAAAACATATCACAAAGATTATTAATACCAGAGTATTTATGAAATATTCCATATCTAGTGTAAAGCTTAATGACAGTGTAATGACAAATGACGAATGACAATAAATAGTTTATCCCATATCCCAGATTTGAGGATTTCTTCATACTACTAAACTTTATACTTTATTATACTTTATACTCGAATGTGTAACTCTGGAATCTGGAATCTAGAATCTGGAGACAAACAAACCACAATAGAAAGTCTACTCAAACACATAAATAAATTGGTATCAAACAAGAAAACTAGAAAACTATTGATTAAAGCTTAAAGTGTTTTGACTTTTCAGAGTTATGGGTATACAAACTAGTTCAAAATAAGAAGTGTACAGTTTATAGTTTGTAGTTTGTAGTTTACAGTGTACACGTGTCAGATACGAAGAAATTTGATAAGAGAGTGCATAGCTATTTGAAGAGAATGAGTCACCCCTTGAGTTGAGTTGAGCTTTCCAGAGACAGAGGATGTCAGTTCATTTTCATTTTCATATACAATCAAACATAAAAAGTAAAATATATCATTTGTATATTTAGTATTTAGTATGTGGTGTTTGATGGCTGAGGGAAAATATTATTTTTAAAAACAAAAATACTTCCTCTTCCCAACTCAAATTCCTGCCATCCTCAAACCAAACCAAAAGTCCCTTTTGTTCACTAGTCCTCCAAAAATGACAAACAATAACATTTGGTGCGTAAAGGAGTAAAAGAGTAAAGCAAGACAATGAAAATACTCACTTGATTTTTGATTCATTACACCCACCATGTTCAACGTCCATGCACAAATAAGTCCGCTCTGTAGTATTTAGTTTGTACTTTGTACCGTTCAAAGGAAAGGACAAACGTCCTGTCTCATGGAAAATGGTAATTGGTAAGCGACCCACAAAAACACAGTGTCAATTGTCAATGTAATGAACAATGAACAGTGAACGTGACTTTCATTTGTGTGTATTGAAAATTGAACATTGAACATTCAGCGGATTATATTTTATTCACACACGTATTTATTTACTTTATCCACATACAAATTTCCCACTTCCTCTCTCTTCCGTATCCGTATCCAAGACGCAGAGCCTTTTTGACTCCCACACTCAATACTCAAACTTTAGCCTTCAAAATTTTTTGCGCCGTGGCCGGCGCTGGACAAAAGAATTAAAATGAGTCAACCTAATGCTTCAACGTTCCTCAAATCTGGACCTGTAACAAGAAGAAAAACGCTTAATTCTACCTGTCCAGTGACAGCAACTAACAATAATAATAATTCTAATATTATGGTTTCAAAGGGTAGGGGTCGCCCGAAGAAAAATGTAATATCATTATCAACTTTGTCACTAAATTCAACAATCAATGATAATGATAATGACACAGTGGAAGAAATGAATGAAACCATTAGGAATCAAGGTACGGGCCATGGGGAATTCGTCAGATCTGAACTTCTCAATTTCATTCAATACAAACTAAATACATCATGCACGAGACAAGATATAGCTTCAATTTGTATTCAATTCTACACCGAAAAAGAAATTGAAGACGCCGTATTATTATTAAAAGAGCTATCGGAAACAATATCAACTCAAAAAAGATTCAGAACTCATACAACAAAATCAACAGATAAATTAAAAAAGGATATTATTGAATTGGCGGATTTTCTTTATTATTTGGATTCTGAGGGTATGGCACCTTCATTTGTTGCTCAGGATTTGAACAGAGTCCCGGATCGAAATCAATGTGTGACAGATTATTATGTCCTCAGTGGCAAAATTCAACAGCTTGAAACTGCTCTATCAGGATCACTGTCCTTGAATCAAACTTTAAAGAAAATTGATCATGTTTTAAGTGATTTTAATAACAAGGTGCACAAACTTGAATCTCTACAACCGCCATCTTTACAACCATTTTCAATACCAATTTTGGATCCTGAAAGTCTAACAGATCGACAGAAAATAGTCAATGGCTTTAGTACATATGGAAATGTAACTAAGAATCATCCGTCAAGTTCCCAAACTCCGAATTTCCAAATTACAAGTACTAATAATGATTATAATAATATTGATAATATTAATGGTGATGGATGGACAACAATCCAATCGAAAAAGACAAGGGCAAAAGAAAGGAAGTCCACTAAACTACAACAACAAAATAATAATAATGTTATTGGATCGGGAGCTTCATGTTCTACATTCAAGACTGTGAAACCACTACCTAGAAAAAGGACATGGGAGTTGTTTGCAACTCGTTTTTCACATGATACGGAGGCTCAAAGTATTGTTTCTCATTTGAGGGATATTGGATTGAATCCAATATTAGTTGAAAAAATAACATCAAAATATCCTAGTCCTCGCCATTCTTCATTCCACATAAAAGTTGAATCAACTACACCGGATTTTAATCCATATAATGAAGAACTGTGGCCTGCGGGAAGTTTGGTTCGTCGATATTTTCCACCAAGAAATGATAATTGTCATACAAATCGCCGTGAAAATACAACGCAGTCTCTTATTGACCTCAACTCACAACGTTCAACAACAAACTTTTCCATAATTGATTTTAATAATGAAATGCTTGAAATTAACCAACAACAAAAATCATCATGAAATACAAAACACAAAAATCAAAATCAAACGCATCAAGCAACATTGAACAAATAAAAATTGCCTCATGGAATATCAAAAACTTCAAAACTAATTCATCGTACATCACACAAAAACTGATGGATCGGGATATAATCTGTCTTCAGGAAACATGGTTACAAGAATTCGAAGATAAACTAGTCAAAAAACTACACCCTGATTTCACAGGTCATTCAGTGTCTTCAATGGACTCTAAAATACTCCAGTTGGGCCGTCCTTTTGGCGGGGTCTCAATTTTATGGAAAAAAAATCTATCCGACCAAATTACCATTGTACCTATAAATGATAAAAGAATGTGTGCAATTTCTCTAAATATTAATGGATCAAAATATTTCATTCTAAATTCATATTTTCCCACATCAGATAAATCAGACGCACAATTAGAATATATAGGGAAAATGTTCACTGCTGTTGAAAATACAAATGCTGATTACTACATATTATGTGGAGATTACAACATCAACCCAAATACTCCACTATTTGTGGCCTTACAACAAGAAGCTACAGAACTGGGACTTGTCTTAATCGATTATGAAAAACTATCATATGACACCTTTACTTTTATCAGCACATCAAGTCAAGCACAATCATGGCCGGATCATATCCTTATTAGCAAATCACTTGCTTCAACATCAAACATACATCTCCATCCTCCAGTTGTCAGTGATCATGTTCCTATGATTATGAACACTAATGTTTCAACATGTGTCCCAAGGAATTATGAAGAAAACAAGCCTGTAAATCCTCCTTCTATCAAGTGGAAAAAATGTTTGAAATGTGTAAAGAAAGACTTTCAAAAGGGCACAGCAAAAATCTCATCAGTGATAATGCCAAAGCTGGAAAATAATCAGAAATTGGAAAAGGAAGAAAGAAAAAATAATATCCAAGATATTTATCATGAAATTGTAAACTCAGTCAAAAAATTGGATCAAAGTTTAGCTGAAGCTTCAAAACCTCCATTTAAACTACGATCAGAATGGACAAAGGAAGTATCGAAGTCTTATGATGATATGAGTCAAGCATATCAACAACTGAATGAAATGAAAGAATGTCACAAACAAATTGTACATAATACCAATAATAATAATAATAATTACATGCAAGAGCAATTGAGAAAATGTCAAGATGTTTTTAATGAAAAAAGAAAAATATTTAAATACAAATTCCGAAAAGCTAAACGACAAAAGGATGTGACAAGAGCAGAAAAGATAGTCAATACATACCAAAACAAAGATTTTAGTACATTTTGGACAAATGTCAGATCAGAGGAAAATGTACCAAATATCCTATCAAATACAGTGGGGACAGCATCCAGTCCAAAATCAATCGCTGAACTTTGGAAAAATCATTATTCTTCTCATTTCAATGATTCAACAGCAAATAGCAACAAGTTACAAGAAGCTATTTCAGATTACACAAGTCAAGGAAAATCAAAAGAATTTTCTCCGTTTGCTGATTGGCAAATCCAACAAATTGTCAAAAATATGGATAACGGAAAAGCTGTTGGTCTAGATGGGCTAAAAATTGAACAATTAAAACATGCGGATTTCTCATTCTTTACTGCTCTAGCGGAATTATTCAATCAAATGGTTGAATTGAATTTCATACCAACAGAACTCATGGCTGTAGTTATTTCACCGATTGTAAAGAAAAAAGGTTTGGATCCAAAATTGGAAAAAAGCTATCGTCCGATAGCATTAGCTACACTACTATCCAAAATCTTAGAAAAGCTTGTACTTTTCTCATATCTCGACACGCTTCATACAACTTCATCACAATTTGGATTTAAAAGGCATTCTGGTTGTGAACAAGCTATTTATTCTATACGGCAAGTCATAAAATATTGTAGTCGAAAAGAAATCCCATTGTACATTTGCTACCTTGACGCTTCACAAGCATTTGACAGAGTGCAGTTTCATCCCTTACTACAAAAATTAATGGACAGAGGATTTCCTTGCGAATTAGTTCAATTCTTTCATTATTGGTTCTTCAATCAATGTTTTTTCATCAGATGGGGCTCCGTTTTAAGTGATCCATTCCCAATCACCAAAGGAGTTAGACAAGGTGGAATATTATCACCGTACTTTTTTGCAGTTTATCTCGATGAGCTCAGTAAATCACTTACAAATTCAAAGTATGGACTCACAATTTTTGGAGAAGTCATCAATCATTTTTTATATGCTGATGACATTGCTCTATTGGCATCAACAAGAACATCATTACAACTTCTACTAAAAATATGTGAGAATTATGCTAATGACCTCGGACTTGTCTTCAACAGTGAAAAAACACAGCTCCAAGTCTTCTTTCCAAAATGGACTAATGTAATAATAGATAATCCAGTAATTGTTTTTATGAATAGCACAATCATACCTTCATCTAGTGTAAGATATTTGGGTTACATAATACAATCAAAGCTCAACAGGAAGACAAATAGTCACTATTTATCAGATGAAGATGAAATAACAAAACGATCTGGGGAAATTTACAAAACCGCTTACATGCTGCGCTCAAAGTTTCATAGATGTTCATTGGAAGTCAAAAGATATCTGTTTTTGACTTATCTGTCAAATATATATTGTTGTAGTTTGTGGGAAATTACTAAAAAACAAGAAGATATGATACGAGTGAGCTACAACAATGCTTTCAGGATTATCTGTGGATTTTGTTGGGATTGCAGTGCATCTGGGATGTTCAAAGAAAATGATGTACGAGATTTCAATGCAGCTCGAATGGTGGCTATTCGATCTTTAATAGGCCGAAATCTTCATTCTCAGAACAGTCTAATCATCTTAATTAATTTTACAACTATACATTATGAATCAAGTTTGTTCAAAAATTGGATTAATTTACTACGAGCGGATTCTGAGCTGAATTGAAATTTTATTATTATACTAAATGTTTTTGTATCATATTTTGATGTTTTTGATTTTAATTTTGTTTTACATGGAATTTAGAATTGACTTGTTTCGTAAACTTTGACATTTACAGTGGCTTTTGCTAAAGCTATACTTTTGTTTAAACCTTTCAATGATTTTAATGTTGTTTCTTAAAGTATTTGATTCGAATACTTGTCAAAAAATGTATATGATATTTTACGAAATTGGACCACGAATATTATTCTTGTGTCTGCCGAATAAAGTTAATAATAATAATAATAATAATAATTACATGATCCATAACACATAATAATTGTAATGTTAAATTGTAAGTCATTCTCTGATTTCTGATTTCAAGTGCTAGAAGTTTGAGTGGAAATTTAAATGTATAGTAAAAATAAAGATGACAACAGTGGTTTTGATTCTGTGTATTGTTTACCCATGAATTATATGTATATTATTTTGCTTTATTTTGTCCACAGAGTAAAAAAGAAGAAAGAAGCCATTTGCCATGAGTCACAAGTAATAAATAAACCAAATTCAAGTTAAAAGAGTCAGGAAAGAGTGAAACGTCTTGCTGTGAGAATAATTGGTACAAAATTTATGTCTTGTGTCCTAAATACAAAATGTTGTAGTATTGTAGTAGTGATATAGAATTATCTATAATACAAAAGAGGAAGAAGAGTAGGAATCGGATCAGTAGCTCAGGATTAAGGAAATGAGTCGGTGCTTCTCTCTTTTCTTCCTCTTCCCTGGAAAAACAAAAAGCAAAACAACATGCTCAATCCCTAATAATGCACCGGAATCTCCCAAGTTTCATTCATCTTTTTTTTGTGAAATTCTCATAAAAAAGCCTTGTTTTATTGACTTGATTTATATCCGTTGATTTATATGCACAGATTTACTTTTTAATGAACTTTGTCATATTAAAAGCTTCTATTTCTTTTCTCTATACTTAAGTTGATTACTTCCTACAATCAACGAGCATAAATCCACGATCCGGCAGTAATGCCAATGTTCAGAGTCTAGAGTTTAAAGGTACATTATTTTAGAAATTGTTATGAAAAGACAAGATACAAAAGATGGCCAGGCACAAAACATAATACATAATACACTTCATAATGAGCTGTAAAGGTTATCAAGGGTAATAAATCCAAGGAAATGAGAGGACAGAGCAGAGTACAGAGTGTGGGGGGAATGAGGATTTGGTGCGGATATGAAGTGAGCTACAGGTATCACATGAAAAAATGAGGATGGAATGAATGAATCGGATGGAAAATGGGAATGAAAGGGTGTGCTTTGTGCTGTGTGAAAGAGTGCATGTGTTTCTGTTTGTACATGTACTATCTACTTTTACCAGTAAATCACAGACCGAGGATGAGGAACTGATTGCACTCGACCAGATCGACTCAAAAATACATGGAATGAATTTACATTGAGCCAGTGCAGTGCATATGACAAAGAAAACAGTATTAAATTCTGGATTTGGATTTGGATTTGGATTTGGATTGGATGATACATGGCTTAAAATAACACAGGAAATTATTCAGTTTATAGTTCACAGTTTTGGTTTGGAGTTTTGAGCTTTGAGTTTGAAGGAAAAGGCGTTGAATGGAATCAAATGGAAATGGAAATGAAAATTCACAGGAAGTCACCGCGCCCTCTCATCTCATTTAAATTACTTTAAAGTCAATCCCAACTTCCAACTTACTCCTAATTTTGTTGTAGTGATATGTGCTCTATTGCTCCGAGATTAGAGATTAGGTATATTAGATATTGTGGATGTGGATGTGGATGTGCATCTAACAATCTAGATGATAAAAAATACACAAAAATGTACTACTCATTTTATTCCCGGTCTATTTACTATTTACACAAAAACCAACTACACAGCGGAAGAATGTCAATATCAAATGTTCAAATGCGGAGAGGGTAAAATAGAAAATCTGATCTTTTCCTGATAACTGATAACTTTGTCCATAAAACGAGGGTCAATTACTCCAGCTCTAGCATGATCCCTTATTATTTTATTTGATGCCAACGTACCTGCAACCTGCAGAAAATAGAAATGCACTCACTATCCTCATTTGATATCAAGATGCATGTCGAGTAAATTTTTCTTCTTTTAGCATGCAGGTAAAAAGAACAAATAACAAATAACAAATAGCATTTCCAATTCAAAAGTACATGAACATGAAGTTCAATCTCATTTATTCTAAGTTCTAAAATCTAAAAGCATAGAGAAAGGATTAGTACAGCAAATAGAATAGAATCCATCCAGCCAAAATCTAAACATGCAAACATCTTTTAAATTCCCAGTTTTGTTTTGTGTGGATTCACTCAAATTTCAAATTTCAATCATTTTATTTTATATATTATATACTTGATACTCATTATTTTAAACGCATCACTGCACCTTACTGTACACAAACTTGTTGAAGCTCTAGGACGAAATACGAAACTCATGGGAATGAACAAAAGTAAAAGTTGTGGTGTGTGTGGATTGTGCGTGTATTGGGAACGACTTTCGTTGCTTTCAATTATCTGTACCTTGTACATTGTACATATTACATTTTGTGCTTATCATGGGAAATTCGTCGATACTTCATCATTTAAATTATCATTATCTGTAAAATGTTACAAGTTACATCTAAGAATGTACAGAAGATGAGTCCACCTTTTTCTTTAATTTCCTATAGTTTTCTCCATCTCCTTTTCTACTTTTTCTCTGTGGATACAGAAGAACCAGAACAAAAACCAGAGCCAGAGCCAGAGCCAGATTTCTCAAATGCACGTACACCAAACTCAGTCATTCAGATTTCAGATGCATGTCTAATATCTACTTGTATCTTCTCTAGTCTCAAGTCTGTAGACTGTAGTCTTTTGGTACATGAGCTTGGAGAAACACGTGCAATGTAAAACCAATTAATCAAATTTGATCACCAAGGCCTTAAGCATGCATTAGTTTCCTAAGTACAGCAATCAGATAATGTCCAGCTGAGCTCAATGAATCTCTCTCTTTCTATTTTTCCGATAGGCATGTTCAATGTTCAATACATATTGAACGTGCACTGTACATAGGACGTTGTACTGGATTTGCATTGATAGTTAACAGTTGATACTTTGAATATACTATATACAGAATATATTGTATGGATTATGGATAATGGATAGCCAAGGTTTTGGAATATTAGAGATGGGAAAACCTGAAATTGATTTCTCAACGTGCACCCATCTCATATCTAATACTTTTACTTCGTGCCGATGGACAAATATCCAAACAAAATGTACGGCGTACAGGTGGATTCAAAAGTATTTAAAATGTAATAAAGTTCCTCTGTTTAGATGCTACAATCCACAGCAAAACAAAAGCTTTCCACGGAATCTTGACTTCTTTTCTTCTTTAGACACGTGTTTTTATTCAGTATTGCTTCCAAATTATTCCCAGTATCTGCAATATTCAGCTCAAAATCATGTAGAATACCTGTATCTGCTATATTATTGAAGCGTGCTGTCTTGTTTAGAAGCAAGCTTTTCTTGCAAAAGCCCAAATACTAGCATTTGATTTGATTTCAAATTTCAATGTAAACCAGTTGCATCGAAATAAGATGCGTTTACTCTTTTTATATGTGAAAATAGAAAAGGAGATTCAAGTTGAGAGGTGAAGGTCGATTTGGATGTGGATGTGGATTGTTGTTAAATTTAATACTTTCAACAGTTTCAGTTCCAGTTTTAGACTGGTATTCTTTTTCAAATGCCTGAACCCGTTATTCGTATTCTTTATTCGGTTATGTTTTAAAAAGACTACGCGTAGGTTGACCTATTTTAATGATTTAACATAATAAAGAACCATTTATTTCTTCTCCCTTCTTCAATGAGAATCGAGGGTGAAGAGTGAAGGAAGACGGATGAAAAGAGTGACATTCCTTCCGTCTTTCTTCGGGTTCAATCTGTACTTACAGTTGTATACAATGTGATTATTCTTATACTGTATTCTGTGTACATGTACATTGTACATCTATATGAGATTGGGTAATTCAGCTGAACCACTTGTTCTCTCTCTCTTGAAACTTGAAAACTATAAGCCGTTTCCCAAACATTCTCTCACATACACAAATAATATCGTATAAGCACCAAACATGATACCAAATGTTTATGTTTATGTGTGACGATGGTCACAAATTCCAATTCCAATTTCATGTACAATGTACATTCAACATTAAGATACGATATCGTAGGTTTTGATTTTCACCGGAATCCCTCCGACGGAAGTTTTGAGGCAAATTTTCAATCGTCAAATAATTGACAATTTTCTGAATTGAAAACGTAATTCCTTCAAATCTTTCTACGGGATTTCCCCTTTATTATTATCATCGTCATACGTAGCAGTAGCCCTTTTTAATGAGAAACTACATTTACTACATTTTATGTAGTAAAAGGAAAGGAACCTATATGTAAAATGCAGTACAGTACATGAATAAACATGGACATGAACATGAACAGTAGTTTCTTTACAAGAATCTGTACACTGTACATTGTGCATTCTGAATGTAGAGAGGACCCGAAAAAATCTAGAGCGCAACAGGTGAGGAAAAAAGTTCAGTCGGAATACAGAATACCGAATACAGAATATAGAGAAGACGGAGAAGAAAAGGAGAAAGGAACAAGATAAACGAACACCTGTGTTCTCTCTCACACATATTATTATTATGTTGTACATACAAGTATGTTTGTTCCCACTACTACTACCACTATTGCATCATATCCCCATCCTCCATGCTCCAAACTCTATACAGAATAAAATGACATTGTGACATGAAGGATAAAGGATAGAGAAGAAGGAGACTAGTATAATATTCATGTGTGTAACTTCCCCGGAGGATACTCAACTTTTTACTCATCTTTAAAGTATTTTGTGTATCATGTATCATGTGTGTACTTGTGATTTTTGTATAAACTGAGGTATGCATAAGAGAAAAACAAGAGCATAAACTACGAAATATGTAGAGACATTTGAGATGTGAGGTATATCTACTATTTACTATCTACTATCTACTATCTACGCTACACTGTACACTTGTTATTTACATTGAGTGTCGTATTTGACATTTGGTTACATTATACCACCTTTTTTCATTCTTTTCTATTGTATTTGGTTACAAACAGGCTACACATTACAGAGAACCGAGACAGTATACTGTAGACTGTAGAGTGTAGAGAGAGTAGAGTGTACTTACACTCATATGCTTCCAAGTACAAAGTACAAATACAAAGTACAAACAACCGTGTCAATTTTTCATAATTTTTACTACGGCATAAAACATAAAACATAACTTGAGTCCCTATGATGGTTCTACAGATGAAAAATTCAAGAATAAATGACAAAATTAAAAATTATTCTTTCTCCACCCGTCAAAAAAGTGGAATTTGTAAAGGTAATAAAAGTTGATACGTGCCATTAGCAATATTTACGCGACACTTTTATGCATAAAACTACAGAATATCTTTAGATAATGCAGAATACCAAATACCTTAAGTAGCTCGGGTTTTACTATATAATCTTATCTTTATTCTTTTCTCTGTAATTACAGAGAATATATTCAATGAAGCAAATTTTAACAGAGAAGAATTAAGCAATTATGGAATATATAATATAAAGTAATTGGGCATGGGCATAAATGTCTAAAGACTAGAGTTGTTTTGTTTTCTTTTATAAAATGGCATAATCGTAGCACGTGTTCCCTGCTTTCCTTCTCATGAAGTATTAACCAAATTAAAATGGTTTAATAGTAGGTTTTCTCACAGTCAGTCACAATTCAGAATTCAAATTTATTCTCCTCATCAATTAACAACTTTACTCTATTTTCTATTTATAAGAGTATTATATTATTTTATTCATGCATCCACGAATGGTCAAAACACAAGGCAGAAAAGACAACAGCCCAGTACATTCCAAATTCCAACTGGAGGCAAGTTTCTAGTGTCTATCATCGTTATTACGATTGATGGGTATATGAGAATAAAATAGTAGTTTTAAGTGATTATCACCACACTCATTCACAAGAATCGATCATCCCATGTTCAGTGTTCTGTGTTTTATATTGTGAGTTGTCAGTGTAAAAAGGCACTGGAGTTAGAATGTGAATTAGAGTGTGTGTGCCATAGGGTAGCTGTCATCTAAACTGAAAGTAGAACGTAGATATCACACACAAACACACATACGTTTTCTAGTACCTTGAGCCTTGAGTGAAAGAGAGAGCACTTAATGTCAGTTCTACTTTCCATGTATCCAGTATCCAGTATCTAGATTCTACACTGTACACTTTACACTGTAAAAGATGTATGTATCATGCATAACATATTACACGTAATATTAATAAGGGCTCTCAATTTAGAACTCATGTCTATGGAAAGAGTTGCGATATAAATTACATCCCATAATATGTATGTACATTGTACATGTGATACAAAGTTTGTGTTATGTATTCACACGCTTCAGTTTTTAGTTGGACCCTCATCAATTTACCCTACACAATGTACACTGTACTTAATACTTTATTGTACATATGCTCGTAATAAATAGGGTTGGAGACAATATGTCAGCTGCCTCATTACAAAAGCACACGACCGTCAACATCTCCCTATGCGAATTTCGTCCGAGAGCCGTTCCCACGTCGCGCGTGCTGCTGCTGCTGCTGCTGCCTGCCTCTATCAACTATCAAGTCTATTTTCTATCCTCTACTCTCTATGCTCTAGTATATACTGCCTAATCGACTTTCATCATGATCCTGATCTTTTGTCATATCCTTGATGGAGTTAACCAAATAGTAGTATAAATCCCGCTTTCGGTTGTCTGTCTCCTCCTCACTCAAGCTAACAAAAATAATAATTACTGTACAAAGTACAAAGTATAAAGTTTATAATAAAGTAAGTTGTGCACTACACTTTTTCCACGGAAAAAACCATCTATATCATTATTTATTACTTTTACGCACGTACATGCTTTTAGTATCTAAAATGAAAGTTCTAGTATTTCATTAGAACAGCGAATACCCAAAATCCAAAAGATTCAACCTTAATATAAAATTAAATGCACTAAAGCTACATGGATTACTGATGGAATATTATTATTATTATTACTATTGCATGTGGATGTTGATGCGGAGGAAGCAGAAATATGGAATATGGAATGAAATGAAAAAACCACACGTGACCCGCCTAAACATTTACTGATGTTCAGTGTTCTGTGTTTTATATTGTGAGTTGTCAGTGTAAAAAGGCACTGGAGTTAGAATGTGAATTAGAGTGTGTGTG
>JABASP010001488.1:0-28818 GCA_019776565.1 Sminthurinus signatus | reverse complement strand
CTCCTTCTCTCAACTCTCAACGCCGAGTAAATGGTAAATGCTAAATAAACCCACCAAGTATATTCATTTCCTCTTCCCGTTTCATCCATCTCTACTGATGCTCATTTTCTATTCTATTCTTTTCTGTTCTTTTCTATTCTAGTCCTTTATTCACATGTACTTTGTTCATTGTTCATTGTTCATTGTACGTTGTACTTTGTATTTTTTATATTACAAAGTCGCCGCTCATTCCTTCTTGATTCTTGGTTCTCTTGATTCTTGCCCACTAACCACACATGGAAAAATATACACATGGTCTCTGTTTCTCATTCTCATTCAAATAATACATGTACAAATGCATTCATTACGTGTATTTACATGTCCGTCTAAATTCTAGATTCTAGATTCTGGAAAAGTCAGAAGTCTTTTGACTAAATGTAGAGAAGGAAGTTGGCTTGGTTTGGCTTGACTTTACTTGCTCGAGTTTCTTTTATTCTACTGTTTTATTCATACAGTTGGAATTACAATAATATTTTTTCTGGGCTTCACTCTTTCATTTTACTTTTTTTTACATAGTATAATGAAAGCCTTTTCTTTTGTAGCTAAAAAGTATGTACAATGTACAATACAATGTCCATTTCCGTTGTTCGTTGCCCATTTGAAGTTGGAAGCATACATACATTTTCCTGATTTGTGTGTTCATTTACATTTTATGCTGCTGTTGCTGTTTCTCTCCATAATCTCACTGTACGTTGTACGTTGTACGCTGCTCCCTCCCTCTCTATAGCGCTATAGTTGATCATCTCCTCCCTCATCCGCACTGCCCAATCCCAATCCAAAATCTGCATCATGTCTCTCTCACTGCCTGACTGTCGCGCAGTCATTAAACCAGAAACAAGAAACCCGAAACCCGAAAAGACAAAAGTTTACAAATGACAAATGACCATCGAAACTTTAGTATAAAAACATTTTATGCATGTAAAATTGAGAGTAATAATAAAAACAATATAATGCAACTTGCAATAATTATATTCTGCATTTTCCATTAATTTTTATAAAAGTATCGCCGTGATAATATTAGATTATTACGCAACAACAAAAAACACTTTCAATTTCGTAGCACGTGACACGAGGATAGAAAAACGGGGAGAAAACGAAAGAGTGTGTGCAAAAAATAGAGGCACGCATCTAGATGAAAATTTATACAAATATTTATGTAGAGTGAAGTTACTGTACAAATACGTTGTACATTCAATGTGAAGGTACGAATAGGATTGAAAAGAGTTTGTGATAAAAAAAGGTGTATAAAAGATAGACGAGACAACAACTTGCGTAAGTGACTGTTATACTGAACTTGTACATACATAAAATCTACAATGTACAATGAAGATTGCTGCACACATGAGAGATGAACGGTGAACGGTGAACGAGTAAGTGAGTATTTACATGACGGGTATTTGGTATTTATTTATTGTTGCATTAGGTATTTCGTATTAGCATATAAAAAATTGTCATTGTCGGCGTCCGCATCAGCATCGTCATCGGTCTGGATTGAATTTGAAAGGAAATTGTATTGGGACGTAACAAGTTTATAAAGGCGAGAAAAAGAGAGAACGGGTAGCATTAGAATGTCAAGCAATTCAAATTGAAATTGATAAAAAGAGTGAAAGAATAATATTATGCACAATGTAAAATAATTTATGTACATGAAGCGATGGGTAGAAAAAAAGGGATAAGGGATCATATGAGTGCACAGTGGCAGAGGTTCAACTGAACTGAACTGAACTGAGTTTGGTCCTCTCTTGCCTCTTGCACAAAAGCATTATGTAAAAAAGGTAAAGGTAAAGGAAGAGGAAGAAAAAGGACTTGAGCAAAAAAAGCAAAAAGCAAAAGAAAAAAATCCAGGTGGTTCAATTTTTCCTTTTCCTTTTCCTACCTTGAGCAATGTACTGTAGCTTTTTTGAATGTTGAATGTGATGGACCCACTGCCTCATTTCTTTGCCACTGTGCTTTACTTTGTACTTTGTACATGGATATTGTACATTGCATATAAGAGTGTATCCAGAATCCAGATCCAGTGCGCCTTGGGACGAGTACCCTTTTTCATGGAGAACAGTTGTATACATAGCTTATATGCACAGGAGCATATATGCACAGATGATGATAATGGTGACAGAAAAAAATTGAAGGCACGCATAAAAAATGAACCATCTTTTTTGTCGGGTTGGAAACGTTTCTTTTTTGATTGTATCGATGCATTGAAGAATAAGCCTGTATATTGCATGTTGTACATAGTAAATGGAAGGTAGAAAGTAGGAGCGGTGCGGTACGATGCACGGTGCATGTATTTATGTATCTAGAGTCTACAGTCGTGTGTGAGGACTATGAACAAAGGGCAGTGATAATAATGCACATGTTACTCCCATCTATAGATCATTCCGATTTAGGAGCACGACCTCAAACTCATACTCGTAGTCATACTCGTAGTTATGCTAAAGGGAAGGATCCTTCAGTCCTGCACTCTGCCCTCATTACTTATTCTTTTATTCCAAACAACAAATACACATTTTTTTGCATCGACTCCAGACCCGAGCCCAACAGTTTTTTTGCATTCCTCCTGTCCTCTCTCGTACCTCGTACAATCTACTTGTCTCCATACTCCATATAAAAGCACAGTGCATACTTATATTACATTATTTTATTTGTACTTTCCAGGATGAGTGAAAGGGGTCTGTTATCGTATTTTGTACCACTGCCGATGCCAATACCGATGCTGATGCTAGAAAATCTATCTATATCCATACATGTAAGTATTTACAATATGTAGTAGCTACAATATTATTTATTATTTCTACTTTGTTCCTTTGTTCTTCACGGATAGACATACGGAATGTTGCATACCGTTTATATGCATGGATTTTTTATGCACTTATTTTTTCAATCCAGTCCCTACAGTTGGAAAATGTAAAACTTGAAATAATATTTTGAATATTATACAGTTGTTGTATCTGTTTATCTTTACATCTAATATCTTTTTATCTGTATTCTGTATTCTGTATTCAAGCTCATTTTGGGATAGAGACCAGAGTTTGTGTAAAAAATATCAGTGTTTCTACTGTGTAGATATTAGACATATCGTTATTTTACAGTTTACATTTTACATGCTGATAGATCAGATAGATTCGAATGGAAAAAGAAGGATTTAAACCAACCAACATTTTTTATGAGCATTTTAGAATGTTAGAAGGTTAAAACTTTAAAATTATCAATGGGTGATGCAGTAATAAGTATTCTACATAGAATGTAATAGAGATAAATAGGTAGAATTTATATCACAATTATGCACGGAATTATTATGTTATCTATATAAATGGGTAGTGGATAAGGTCCAAGTTCGAAATGGAAAGATCCTTTTCCATTTCATCTGTTTCATTTATATTTCATTTCATTGCCTTGAAGGTCGAATATCGAACGGGATCGAGGTTGCCGTTGTACATGAATTAAATATAAAATATAACGATTCCTTTCCTTTTATTCATCATAAACATTTTGAGTCGTATCAAAATCTACCTTTTGCCAATACCAATGTAAAAAGTAATATACATGATACATGAATATGGTAAAAAGTAACGAGTAATATACAAAAAACATGTAGATGAATATGCACCTTTAGGCTACAGGCTATAGACTGCATATGATAGCTTATAGCTTATAGATTATAGACTATAGGAATAGAATGAATGCATCCAAATATCTGTCTGTGTATTGAATATTGAGCATTGAGTATTGAACGGGGTTAATCTTTTGTACTTTTTATTTTTCACCCTTAGAAATTATTCAGACTCTCAATCCTCTTCTATTTCTCGTACTACGATATTATTGAGTATTTTGACTGTCGAGTCTCTTGTTCCAGCTCATCAATATTCAATCGAAGTTTTAACTCATCCACAACCGACATCCATCAATCCATCCATTCTTTCGTTCGTTCGTCTGTCCGTTCAACTGGTTCCTTTTTTATTCATTTCTATTCTCAACCCTTATTTTAAATATCAACTTCTATCTTTTACCTTTACTAAATACATAATTTCAAGTATACATTGTACTTTAAAAGCTCCATTAATTGTGTAATGTTGATCATGATTAAATTCACTGTTGAAAGTACTAAAGTTTTGATAGAATTCAAAAAAGAAAATTAATGAAAAAAATCATATTCATTGTGTGGAAAAGGCAAAAATAGACAAACTGAGTTGATTAATATAATGAATAATTTGCATAAAATAATTAACTAATTAATTAATTAGTACTTGACATTTGAATTATAACTAACTAACTAACGCTCGACTGGGTTGGAGTCCTGCTATTTTCATTCATATAAAGGAAATGGAAATGGAAGGAGAGAGTGTTTGTATTTGAGTAGTAGTGGGAGTTTGAGTAGAAAGTACTAGAAACTAGAGAGAAAAAGAACTACCTTGAATTTGGCTACAGATATTCTCTCTCTCTCTCTCTGTGCTTTCTACGGAGAGAACGTGCCGCCCACACAGGAAATCCAAATCCGAATCCAAATGTCTAAATACATACAAAAGAGCAGAGCGTAGAGCGTAGAACGTGTCTTCCGTTTTTTTTGTCTTGCTTTGTTTTGAGTTTTGAGATGGACAGAACAAAGCACAAGTAAATAAATTGAAGAAAAAAAAGAAGGAAAATGTGGACTGTAGAAAAAGAAAAAGAACAAGGACAAGAACAAGAAAAGGAAGGAGAGGATGAAAACGGTAGGAAAAAAAACTCATGTGTGTACTTATTAATTATGCGGGTTGCAGCCATGCAAAAAAAAGCATTTGGAGTCAGAGTAAAATTTCCTGGGTCGATTTGAGAGAAATAGGGAGAAAGTTGCATGCGCGTAGCCTTGAGAACAATCCCATTTTCTGATGAGCAACTCCCCGACTTTTTCTACCCTACTCATTCATTTGCTCCCTGGAAATCGCGGACGCCATGACGCCATGATTAAAAACCCGGGTTTACACACACACACATTTATATTATACGTACACGTATATGCATGCATGAACATGAACATGCATGTAGAATGTACAATGTACAGAGTACACTAACAGCTAACAGCCCGCATCTAAAATCTACGTACTATTTCCACACACACACACATGTACACACACTATACTACAGAATATAGAATATAGAAACTAGAAACTAGAAAAACTCTCTCCTGAGATGATAGTTATATATGGAGAGTGGAATTGAGCTTGCATACACATTTATATACACGTCTGCTCCTCCTGCTCCTCTCACATACTCACATGCTCACACACTCACATATTTTGGACGACTAGCCATTGATTATGATAACTCTCTCCTTTGCGTCTTCTTCTTGTTCTTGTTCTTTTTCCTCTTCTTCTTTTTTTCTCGTTCACTGTCCGCTCACGTAAAACTAAACATAGCTCCACACTAAATAGATACTTACAACTCCCATGTGCATTACCACTTTCATGTGTTTCCTCTGTACTGTGTACTGTGTATCCATATCCACATCTGAAATCTAAAATCTAAAAACTAGAGTCTAGATACAGAGAGAAAAAAGTACAAAGTACAAAATACCCGAAAAAAAACTGTTCCAAACAGCTAGATACAAAGACGTAGAAAGTGGAAATAGACCCACGTATTTAAGTACAAAGTACAGTGTACATTTTACAGTGTACAGGGAAATGGTGTAAGTAAACAGAGAGACAGAGAAATGGAGAGAGGAAAAGAAATAGAGACGGCGTGTTGCCTTCACAAATTTAATCGTGAAAAAAATCCTCTTTCCCTTTTAATGTTCCTTCAACTCTCATCGTCTCTTCTTCTTCTCCTCTATTTTTTACTGTGTATTTTCTCCTCTTACTTGCTAATGCTAATAGTAATAGTAATATTTGGAGCCTCTAGTCTCTAGTCTGGAGTAATTCATGAAATTAACTGAAAAATCCCATTAAAATCCTCATCAAGTCAAGATTAAGATGATTCCTCATTAAAAGTCCAATCCAATCTTCTAACAACTCGCAACTCACAACTCACAACTCTACTCAAGTCAAGTCGCTAAGTAAAGGCTGATTTTCTAATATAAAATACCACTACCACTACCACTCTGCTCTCATTTTCCTCAGCTAGCTTTAATCCTCCTCTCATTTTCATCATCATCATCATCATCACGATCATCAGTAGAAAAAGTATCAGAGAAAATAGAAAGAGATTAACCTTACACCCATAACTCGTAAACTACTCGCATCTTATGCAAATACTCATTAAGTCTCAACATTATTAAAGAATCCCGTTCTGATTCTGATTCTAATTTTGGTTCTGGCTCTGGCTCTGAATTTGAATTCGAATTTGGCTTTGGCTTTCTATGGTAATTCCGATAGTGGATGAAAAAATCCCTAAACTAAATACTTGAATTTAGCTCAGCTTTTTTACTTTTACTTTTACCTAAATACAGAAGAGAGAAGAGAGAATGAAAAAAAGGAGAAAGAGCCAGAGAGAGAGAAAGAGAGAGAGTCATTTTAGTAGAAAGATTCTGAATATATTAACAAGAGTAGAAACTTTCCAATTATCTTTTTTTCCAATGGAAGACTCTCTCCTTTTCTTTCATTTCCTGTCTTTCTCTGTCTTTTTCTTTCTCCGTTTCAGGTTCAGTTTCAGTTTCAGTTTGAGAATGGAGAATAGAGAGTGGAAAATAGACAGCGACTGATATTAACTAGAAACATGTACAATGTACAATGTACAATCTGCAATCTACAGTGTACATGTGAACAAACAAAGGAGCTAGATCCATTTATTATGACGAATCTGTCTCTCTTTTTCTCTCTTCTAATTTAAATTCAGGTTCTCACACGCTCATCTCCAATCTCAAATCTCATCTACATTTTGTATCTCTGTTTTTAGGTAAATACATACGAGTACGAGCAGAATCTCATTTTGTAATAAGGAAAGATACTAATCAGAGCAGAATTGTGAATTGGGAAATACAGTAAAATGGAGGAATTATATCCTATATCACGGCATTTAGTACTTTAGTATTTTAGTATAATCATATCAAGTTCCTTGTGCATACGTTTCTGAGTATTATTTAAAAAACTCATTTCTGACGCTCAACATGATTCATCATTCGTCATTCTCAAGTCTCAATTCTCACAACTACTCTCAGTCTCTCAGCCTTTCAGCCTTTGGGCTAAATGAGAAGAAGAAAATGAGAGAGAGAAGGACGCGAGATTAATTGCAAATTTTCTTGCTCATTTCAAAAAACTCTAGAATCTAGAATCTAGAATCTAGATTCTAGACTCATCTGGCATCTTAGTTCTCAGAAATTTTCCTCATCACTGTATTTATTTACTTTAATCTCATTTATGAATCAAGATGGAGAGGAATATGGAAAATAAAATGTATCAACATTTTCCCAGAACCTAACTAAAATCCAGACCAAGCTTAAAATTTGAGTCTAATTTAAAAATTATGTTGAAATTGCGATATAACATGAGAACTAAAATTAGGAATTTATCATTACATTTCAAATTTCAAATTAAAAATTACTGCGAAATACTGCGAATCGGCTTCTTATGGCGTTGCTTGTGAAACGGGAAAAGATTTAGATCAGTTTATATTGGAATAAAAATATTGATATTGATTGGTAATAATGAGAAAAAATAGGAAAAAAGTTGTGTGGGAAAAAGCAAAGAAGCCGGAAAGTGATATTTTATAGATTGTAAAATGATGGTTGAAGTGGAGTGAGTATTGAGCATTGAACATTGAGTTGTCTATTGACTGTCTCCCTTTCTCTCTAAATGAAAATGAAAATGAGGCTGAAAGGAAAATGTCATGATAGTGAAGAAGTGATAGGAGAAGAAGAAGAAGAACCAAGAATAGAAATAGAGGACATCGAAACAACAAAAAAGAAAGGATCATTTTGATGACGATGATGATGATGAGAATGAAGAAGAAAAAGAAAAGAGGAGAAAGAAGCCCTTTTTCTTTCTTGTTCTCATTCAGAAAGTGAAATGCCAAAGTCAAAGTCAAAGAGTCAGGAAAAGTTTTACTAGATGGAACACACACCGCGGCTCCCTCTCCACTTTCCACCCATTCTCCACTTTATGAGCCACATACTACATGCTACATTGCTACATGTATAAAAAATACACACTAGAGTATAGATTATAGATAGTTACCTATAGAATATAGAATAATAGAAGCCTTGTAGAAAAAGGGAACCCAAAAAAAAGGAAATCAAAAGTGAATGAGTCATGACTGCTCTCTGTTTCTCTTTATCTTTTTAGTATTTATACATCCACTCGTACATGTGTAATATGTACATTTTAATGGTTCTCCGTTCATTTTCTTAAGCACTACAAAAGTTCTAATAGGCATCTATTCCTCCAATTTATAGTTTATATTGCATATAGACATATCGACAATGGACAAAGTATTAAAATCCAGTAGATTCTGAATACTTTATAAATACAGAAATAGATATGCTTTTAACTTTGACTGCATTAAAACGATCTGTAGAACAGAAATAACTTTGTACACTGTACACAAGGGGTTTTTTTAAAAAAGGTCTGCACGTGAAATGGTTATGCGCGGAACATTGGAACATGTTCCTGATTTGAGGAAACGTGCTGTTTTTTTGTCAATACCAAAAAAATATATCTAATATGCACAATGTACAATACAGAAACTGGGCTTGACTTTTACAAAAAAAAGCAACAACAAGGAAGAGGAAAACGATGAAGATGGCTGTGACTGTGTTTTTGGAGTTTGGACGGATAACTCTTTTGAGAAAAAAGGAAAAGTGTTAAGCCAAGTTTCTCCATATTCCTTGTTCGTTATTCCTTTCATTTTCATTTTCCATTTGGCTAATAAGAAATGCTAAACACGAACATGGAAGAAAGGAGAAAGAGAGAGAGACACAGAGAGAGGTTACTCATTCATTTCATTCCATTGGAGAATTTCTTGGTCTCTTTTCCTCTTCTTCTGTTCTAGACTTTGTAATGAGAATAATATCATGCTCGATTCTGACTCTGAATTTGACTCTGACTCTGAAACCGAAACCGAAACCGACTCTTCCCTTTTCTCTCGTTACATGCAAATTGACTTATTTGCACTGAATGCCATGACAGCCATCCACCATACACAGGCTTTTATTTTTCTTCTCCTTTTTTCTGTGGTGGGAATAAATAAGTTGTGGAAAGTATTACGCGGCTCATTGGAATGGAGAAGAGAGGAAGTAAACTGTATGTGTATGAAACATGAAATTTTTTTCATAAGGGAACCATTTTTTTTACTATCTGCACTTTTATTTTATTTTATTTTTTTTACAATCAGACTCTTTTCCTCCTTTTCTATTTTTCTATTTTGCATAGTGGAAATGACAGGAGAAGATGTGTGTGCATCTTCTTTTGTATTGTAATATCACGTATGAGGAATGAGGAAATACACATATGTAAATGTGTACAAGAGTTTCTGTTTTGTATAAAAAAAGTGTGTGTGTGTGTGTGTGTGCGAGTCCTTATCTTATTAATGTATTTGTATGTGTGTGTGTAGATTGTAGATATTATATTACTGATATACATGTCAGTCGAACTCGGAACTAGAAACTAGAAACTCAAAACTGTAGATTGGAATAAGAGAAAAATTTCCCTTTCTTCTTCATTCATCTTGCCTTTCTTTCTTTCTTTCTTTTGGCATTGACTAACTTCATATTTTACTTTACTTTATATTTTGGATTTTGGCTGTAGCTTTCCACAACAAATTGCATTATTATTCGATAGGAAATATGAAATCACGATTATTATTCGTTTTGGTCCACGTATTACGCTCCACGTTCTACGTTCTAAGCATTGCGCATTACGGATTATGTATGATATTGTCCTGACGTAATAATTTGCTTTCCTCATTTCTTTTTCTTTCCTTTTTCAAGTTTCTTTTCTGTTAATACTTTTCCCATAATACTCTATACGTATATTCATATACTTATATACACACGCGAGCTTGAATCTACGAACTATACCCACAAGTTGGAAACTGGAATCTAGAATCTAGAATCAAATCGGAAATTCAAAAATCAATCTCATTAACATATGAATACCCATTTTCACATGGAGAAGACGAAAATTCAAATTATCATAAAATTATTGAGTAATTTTCTAATACCAATATCAATCTTTTTCAGCTCCGGTTTCCTATCCATCCATCTTTTTTTCATGTCAAAAATCAAAGTAAAATTCATTTTCTCATGATAGTTGTGATTATTTAGTAGCTCAAATCTCAAGTACTAAAACTAAAACGGATCATCAAAGTTGTGGCGGTGGGTTTTAAATTGAAATTGAAAGTGATAGTCACTATTTTTTTTAAATCCCCGATTCCAAATAAATCTGAAAGGAAAACGTAACGATAAAAAGTATTTTTTTTAGCTGTGATTTAATCCATAATCCACAGTTCGCAATTTATAATAAATACTGGTGTCATATTTTCTTTTATTCAAGTATTTACATTTATGTGGCAAAAAAATCTAACCAAAACCACCATTCACCATTTTCTCGAAGAGTATATATTATAAAAGAACCTTATTGTTTGTTTATTTATACAGTCCATTGAAAACACTCGATATTCAGATGATTCGGATAAAACAAATAAAAGTAGGTACAACTACTATGTAGAAGCTTAATTCTGGATCTCATCCTCATCGTCAGTATTTTTTGGCAGTTTCGAATTTCCGGTGTTGGTTTTCCCCATAGAATAAATAGGATAAATGGGACGAGAGAGAAGAAAACAGGTTTTGTATCTAATATCTAATACACAGCATTCAACATTCAAACAAAGAGAAAGAAAATGGTTAAATAATATCACATAAATGTAAGTAGATGCAGAGCGTAAAATATTTAGTTTGCACAATATTATGTATGAAATGACTGTACAAATAGACAGGTAACAAACATGTGTATTATTAAGTAAAGTTTGTTCATGTTTACTATTTACACAGAGAAATTCATGTGTATAATGTGTACATTGTACATTGTACACGAATTTCATGTGTGTAATACTTTCCTGATATGAATTTAGTTTCGTGAATATGAATATGAGAATGAGAGAAGGAGATTAAATCCTGTTTTGTATTCATGAGTACATGTCTATTTACGTTTACGTATAATAATATCATATAGTATTTTGATGTTTGTGTGTTAGGAGTTGGAACAATAAACAATGAACATGGCTGGCTAAATGGCCCACGAGTGAATGAATGAATGAGGAGTGAGTGAGTGAGTGAGGAGATTAGAGACAAAAAGAATAGGAAATTTACTTTGTACACAATGTATTTACTATTTACTATTTACAATCTACAAAATATAAATAAATGCATCATGCATAATAAATACTAGATAAATACTAACTACTAAATACACGTATCAAAATCTAATGCTTTTCCATCTACACACGAACCTCACACATGAAAATACTATGGTCATGGAATATGAAATGAAAATGAAAGATATACAGAAAGCAGAAAGGTATACAAAGAAAGAAAGAAAGAACGAATGAATGAATGAAGAGGATTATACTCGAGTCTAGATTCTAGATTCTAGATTTTAGAGTCTGGAGACTAAAGAGATCCGAGACACGGTGATGTGATATGATAATCGCAGGAATGAGGAATGAGGAATGAGTAAGGTGGAACAATGAAAGTGTGGTTGCTCTCCGCTTCTCCACGTTTCTCTCTTTATTTATCCATCAAATGAACGAATGAATGAATGAGTGAGCTGGAGATACTTTTATACATGTACTTTGATATTTTCATATTTATTCATCTCGGTATATCTTCACATTACACATGTGGAATTTTATGAGTACACGTGAGGAAAAAATCTTTCTTGGACTAATGGAATGTAAAGGAATGACAAGACACATGTTTAAATAGAGAAAAGAGAGAGAGAGTTTGCATTTGTATATTTATTTGAGTGGCTCATCCACAAGAAGAAAAAGAAAAGAAAAAGAAGACTACGACTATGATAATGATGATGATGCTGATCTTGAGGAAGACAGAGAAGACAGAGCCTGAGGAAATTGTTATTGTAGATACTACCGTTTTTCTTCTATTTACATACCTACTTGTGAACAGAGGACAGAGGAAAGAGGGAATTTTCAGCCCTAGATATGAATATGGCAGAGAACAGAGAACATAGATGGATACAATATTTAACTACATCTCCGTCCCCGTCTCTGTCTTTACTTTTATCCCTCTTCCAAAGAAAAATAACTAAACGAGTATGTGTACTTACTTAAGCACCGTCATTTCTATCGCCTTGTACCTGCGAGTCTAATAACCGAGCCAAACCAAACCAAACCAAGCACTAAAGACTAGACCTCTCTCTCTCTCTTTTCTCTCTCTCTCTCTCTCTCGCAATTTCAATTCCAATTCCGAGCAAACATGTGCTACATAGAAAGTCCTACAATGTACAATCTACACTCTTGCCCATTTACTCATAGACAGTTAAAACAGGAAAGAGAAAACAGAAGCTGAAGTTATCTAAGACTATGGCATTATGTCCGGGCTATGAAGCGACGGAGACTTTGGCAATTTAATATGAGCATCAGAAGGGAGAGAAGAAGGAAAGGCAATGAGATGAAATGAGACTGTACACTGTACATTGCATATGCACCACATATCGTACCGTATAATATAATATGTAGTAATAATGATAATAATAATACGAATACACAGTATAGCGAGGAGGGAGAAAGGAAAGGAAAAAAGGGCTGGGTGTTGGATTCCATGTATATTGTGCATTGTACAAAATGTGCAATGCACTGTGTATAGCTTATAACATATCTACTACATAATACAGAATACATACGTAGTACATGGAACATGGAAATACACAAGGTATTATAGCACGAGGGAGAAATACTATAACACAAAGACACACACTCATCTCATTGCATCTCATCCCCGTTCTCCATTCTCCATTCTCCATTCTCCATACGTGAAGCAGAGCCCCTAGTTCATTTGCATAGATTAGCACTTCCACGTCCTCTCCGCTTTGCTAATTTTCCGCTTTTATCTTCTCTCCGTTTTTTTCTCTTCCCCTCTCTCCTCTCTCTTTCTCTCTCTCTCTCTCTCTCTCTCTCTCTCTCTCTCTCTCTCATCTTATTTCATCTCAGCTCGTCGCGTTAGAAAAAATACCCTTTTTTAATCACATCCGAACCAGAGACAAGAGACAAAAACAGAGAAGAGAAAAGAGGAGGATGAGGATGCTGCCAATGATGAGACGTTCCGACGCTCGCTCATTCTTCCTTTACGTGTAAACCAAACCAAACCAGACCAGACCAGAGCAAGCCAGTTTTTTATGTTATCTCTCTCTCTCTCTCTCTTCGTTATTTCTTTTTAGTATTCTCTGTCTCTCTTTCTCTTGGTCGATGATCTTAATTCCACAAAAGTTTTTCATCCTTGAAACCCCTGCTAGCAAATATTTTATGAGTAATTAAAATTTCCATATATTTCACACTCCTCTGACACTCCCGCCGGCTTTTTATAGATACTAGATACTAGATAGATATGCACACGATCCTATTATACATTATATATTATAGGTTATGCTTTCTTGCCTTCAGCTCCAGTTTGGAGTTGGAGTTGGTATTGGAGCTCCGCTCCAGTTAAAAAACATAAATTCTTCCCAATTAGCGTCATTGTTTAGGGGAATGAGGATGACACCGTCAGATCCTCTCTTTTCTTCTATTTTGTATTATGCAGTATGTATTATGTATTATTTAGACTAGGATATTCTGAGAGGGAAAATGTACAATGTACATAGTAAAAAATAATGTATATTAATGGGCTATTGTAGAATATTATAGCATTTTCTACACTCATCATCAGCATCAGCATCCCCCAAAACCAACAGCAAAAGACAAAGCAAAAGCAACATCCTTCCTCATTTATTTCCTTGACTTGGACTTTGGTTGGTTGGCTGGTTTTATGTTTTATTATATTTTCTAATCTCTTTCCTCTAGTCTATTTTCTCTTGTGCATAATACTGTTGTATTTTGTTAATGCTTAATGTATCACAGATGGAATCTTGAACATTATAACCATTAACCACATTATGAACTATGGACTGTGGACTGACTTTTGTCACTCAACTAATCTAATCTCAGGACAGATTCTCATATTTTTACTGTTCATTGTTTATTGTTTTTCTTCAGTCTCCATTATCCATTATGAAACAAGTTGAACGTTTAGTTTAATAACTAGAAGACTAGAAGGTACATAAATCAAGTCTCCTGATCTTGATTCTGATTTTGATTTTCTAATTACGGGAGAACAAAAAGCACATTTTAAAAAGAAAGAAATCAAAAGATTGGAAAGGAGCGGATTCATAATGCTTAAAGTTGTAACCTTCTTTCCTCTTTTTTGACATCATTAAGAGACAGGTTTTATGATCTTTTCCTTTTTCCTGGAAGTAGTTTTTAGTCTCCCATTTTATATCAAAATGGCTATTAAACGAGTATACTAGCTCCGAGGTTTCATGACGATAAAAAATACAATGTGCATCAAAAACTCAACATGAGTTGATATTTTAATCTTTTATCGCTCTGCTTCAAAATTAAAAATAAAACAAAGATTTAAATTGATTTTCAATCTTATTATCTCGATTTTGTATTGATTACTGATCTGTTTTTATAGTGCTTTTTCAAAGTTTCAAAATCCTAGTAACTATAAAAAAATTCATTTTTTCATGTTTTAATTTTGAAAAGAAAAGTTGAAAACCCAACCAAAAATGAAAATGTAGGTGGTTTTTTGGAAGAAAAAGTAAAGCTTTTCAGGAGTAGAAAAGGCATGCTGTTTCATGCTGTATCCGACATTGGAATCTATTAAAAACAAGAGTACATGTAAAAAAATGGCGGAAGGGTCAAATTAAACTCATCTAGTTGATGACTAGGATTTCAGTGTTCATCCTCCAGACTCAAGGCTGAAGGCTGGTGTTCGTGCTTCATTTGATGTAGACTTGGAAGTCGGAAGTTGGAAGCTTCCGAAGCTTCTTCTAAAGCTAAATACTTGTACTTGACGTACATATATGAAATCGCATCTGTAACAGCCACATTAAAAAAGTCAACTTGGTGAAACTGAAACTAGAAACGAGAAACAAGAAGAAATCCAAGTAAAACTCAAACCAATACTCCCAATCCAATCCAATGAAATCACATTTAGAAACAGAAACAGACAGAGAAACGCAAGCCAAGTCCGTTATAGTGAGACAGTCCATTCCGATTCTTTACTTGTGTTTCTCTCTGCCCTTCGCTCGTAATTCCTAAATGCCATTAGCTAATGGAATAGCAACACACAGACACACAGTGTGTATTACACACGCTAAAACACATGCGGAGACCTATCTATAATCTATAGCATAATGTCTAATGTCACTCCATTTCAAACTCAAACTCCAGTTCCAGCTCAAGCTCAAGCAGAGTCCACCCTCAGAAAAAGCCAAAATATTTATCAGGAAATAAATGAGAGTTGTATATTGTATACAACTATGAGGACTAAAACAAAATGTTCGTATTTTTAGGAACAGCTATAATACATTATATGACGAGAAAAACGGGAACTTAGTAAAAGTATCTATCATGTATGCTTTACAACATCCATATAAACTATATGTTTTATCGCTTGTGTAGGAAATATAGAAATGCTCATGTATCTGTAGCATTTATAGTTACTTGAGTGGAGAAGAATGGCGATGCTTAGGAACGGTAGAATGGGAGACCAGTGGAAGTGAGACGGATGAATCATGTGTCTAGTTTCTAGTGTAGACACTTACTCTTAGGCTTTTGTATTCATTAAACATGATTTTCAGCAATTAAAACTCGTCCATGAATTTATCGCCAAGCTATCATCAAAACGAGAATGATCATCATCGTTGTCATCAAGAATCAAGAATCACGAATCAAGACACATGATGATTTAAAGCCACTGTACAAACACTCATAATACAATGGAGTGTCGAGAGAAATACAAATTAAAATTTTAAATTAAACTGCACGGAGATGACGATGACGATGATGAGGATGGTGTTGAAGAGCAGAATACAAAGTACAAAATACCCATCCACAATTCACACTCTTTCTCATTTCTCATTATTCTTTTTTCTTTTTTCAAGTGGATCGGGAACTGGGAATGGAGATCCTACTCTTAAAATTTCCATATCCTCTCTCCTCGTCTCGTTATTACCGCATTCTATCTGTATTTTATCCACTTTCTACTGTATCTATTGTATTTTGTAGGCTTTAGAGTATGGTGTAGAGAGTAGATTGGATTGGTGGAATTAAAAATGAAAGGAGACAAAAAACTCTGAGATTCAAATTCAAATTTTGAAATTAAAACCAAAGTGGAATGGTTATTTGTTATTTGTTATGTGGATTCATCTCTATTTCTACATCTATTCACATTCACATTCCTCCTTGTTCTCCCATTCAGTAAATTCGTTTCTTTTAGTTTTTTTCCTTTGATTGGAAATACTTGTCCAACATCCAAAGTTTTCGGGAAATGAATTAGGAAGAGGCGGATTCTACTTTTACAATTTAAGAGATTCCGAATGCTCATAATCACCTGCAAAAAAAGCAATCACAAGAAAAATTTCTATTCTCAGCTCTCAGTATTTAATTCCCATTCCATTCCCCATATACTTTACACATTGAGTATGTATATGCATACTTAATACTTAATAGAACGTGGAAAAGGATCTGAATTTTTTAGAGCCAGATTAATTGCTTCCATTATCAGTCGCCTCTAGATTTACTATTTTACATGTGGAATAAATTTTTGCATGTTACTGTCAAATGCTGAATGCTGAGTGGAAAAGCTACTGGTGTAATAAGTGAGAAAATGGGGATCGGCTGAAAATTAAATGAAAAGGAATAGAAATTGAAACTTGGAGTCGAATTCAAAGTGCAATTACAGCTAAAGGCTTTTTCATGCTTTGCCTCCTCCCGCACTCACACTCACATCATCATCATCATCAGTTGCTAATACAGAGGGTTATTCCTATTTATATGAACACTGAACTTTTTCTTCTCCTAGCCATTGTTTCAAGTTCCAGTTCAAAAAATTAGCTTTACCAACAACTTCAGTTTATGTAGATAGGATTCAAAACAAGTACCGTTAGGATCCGTCAGCTCTAACCATAAATACATTACTTTGAAAAAAAAGTTTCGAAAAAATGTTTTCCGAGACTACTTTGACCTGGCTTTCGGTGACCTTTAGATTTAAAACAAAACTGAGCATGTGTGTTAACAAAGCACCCTTTCTTGTTCCTAACGCTGAAGTTTCCCGTTTGTAAGTCAAATCCATAGGCGGTTTTGAAAGGTTTTGTCTCTAAAAATCTCCAGCAGAAAATGACTATGTATAAATCAGCGTCCTTCTGTGGCCACATTTTGTGCCAAAAGCTGGGACCTCTACTAAAGTTAGGTCCAAGAGATAGTAAAAGGTAGATATATTCCATTTTTAGTCCAAGAAGTCCCTTTTAAAAGTAACATTTTTAAGTATATCCGAATTTCGAAAACTTTTACCCCGATTTTTTCACATAAATATATTTCTGGGTAAATAACCGGGCCGATTTTTCCGGAATTTTTTACATAGATAACCTCTAAATATTCTAACAAACACTATGTATTTTTTGCATAATTTATCTTTTGAGTTCAGTACCATTCAAACTTGCTTGAACGTAAACTCAACAATTAAAAACAGGTCAAATCTGGAAACTTTTTTTTCGAGACTGTTTTTTCAAAGACTTGTACTAATGGTTAGAAATAAAGGATTCTGGTGGAATTTGTTTCGAATTCTATCTACATTAACTGAAGTTTACGATGATATTAACGGTAGAAACTGAAACTTGAAATTCCAGTTCGGAAAGGAAAAAATAAAGTGTTCATATAAATAGGAATAACCCTCTGTATATATACGTATACTAGAACTGAGCATTCATACTATATATACAATATTATTATATGAACCAGCTCACCCGCATATTTGCAGATATAAACACGGAACCATCAGGCAGAGAGAGAGGAATTCGGAGGAACAGAGAAAGAGAGAAAGAGAGACCGAAACACTCACTGAGAACTCAGAATTGACTATTGGAATAGTCAATAGTCTCTCGATTCTCGACCATCTTTTTTTTCCTCAGCGCTTGATTAATTTTGTTGATTTGATTAGGCTCTTTAATGCTATTATATTAGATAGATTCTGGATTCTAGATCCTAGATTCGAATAGACTACCGGATCAAGTGAGAAAAACAGAGAAGAGGAGAGAGAATACAATAAAATGAATAGAGAGAAACAGAGAGAGAGAGTGAGGGAGAGAGAGACAAGGAAAAGTTATTAAAGCTCACAAAATGGCTTTGTCTATACATGGAAATGGGAATGGAAATGCTGGGGAAAGATGGCGAACTGGAGAGGACTAAAAACAAGGGGATTATATCGAGTGTGTAATGTGTTTGTATATATGTACCATGTACAATCTGCATTGTATATTGTATATATGTATTTGAGTGTGAGGAGCATAATAAAAAAAAGAAAAAAGGGAAGGAAAAAAAAGAATAAATGCCTTGCAATTACAAGTCTAATTGTTTTTCTCTAAACTCTATCTCTAGTTCTGCTCAATGTTCAATCCTCAATGCTCAACACTAAGTAAATTGGTTTAATATAAATGGACATTTCCCATTAATATGAGAATTGTCAATCGTAGGTATTATACGTATTTTCCAGGCCTTTCTCCTTCTATTTCGAGTTTCGAGTAATCACATTTACGTTTAAATCTTTAAATGCTCCTGTGTTTTGTATTGGTTGATTCTTTCTGGAAATAATGGGAAAATTCTCAATTTCTTATTACTTCTCGATTACTGGTTCTTATGCTCCTTTCTTTGTACTTTATTTAACTGGGCTTGTTGTTCAATTTTACGATATTCTGTTATTCTGTAGCACATGTTTTTTTATTATAGTGTGTTGTTTTTTTTTAGTTTTCATCTCCAGGAAAAAGGGATTTGGATTTTACGGGTTTTTAACTCTGTGTTTTTATTTTCAAATTTGAACTGGTCATTTATGTTTTTTTCTTGTGTTCTGTTATGTTGACAAAGAGTGTGTAGTGTGTACTGTGCAGAGAAAAGAGAAGAGAGAACATGAAGTTTGTGGACTTTGGACTGTGTATGCTGTAAATGATATGTACTTTATGATAAAACTGGATGTCGTCATAATATCTCTCCTTATGCTCCTTAAGTTTTCCTAAAGATGAATTATTACTATTACTGCTTTCTTTCTCTTCCTATTTTTTCTCCTCTTTACTGAAGAAAACTAAAGGCTATAGACTGTATAGTGTAGAGTGTAGACTGTAGAGTCTGGAAATGGTGACTGGTGACTGTAAGAAATAAGATGGAGGGAGGGAAAAAGAACAAACTGAAAATGGATGACTGTGATGTATAGTCACTGTAGTTGTCGTCCTGTATGTTCTATATTGTATATTGTACACACTACACATTACACGTTACACGTTACAGAGAAAGGAAAAGAAAGTACGGAGAGAGTAACAAAATTGGAAAATATAAAACTTTATAACCGTGTAGGTAACCCAGATAAATAAAGACGTTTTGGCAGAGTCAACGAGCAACTAAAAAGCATTTTGGCCCCAGTCACAAAATATAAATATAAGAAAAGAATACACAAGTAAAATGCACAAAAGCCTTCATGAGTACATACATAGCATTTAATAGCATTTGTGATAAAGACAGAGAAATAAAAACTATGGTATTTATATCTGTAAAGTGGAGAATAATAATCTAATATTTAGTTTGTAAATCACCGTAGCCATTGACAACTTGAGAAAATTGATGTAGAGGAAATATTAGCTAACATTGAATACAACATGTTTAAAAATAATTAATTAATTAATTATTAATTATTGTTATTGATTGTCATAATTTTTGTTGTTGTTTCTTTATAGTTTCAAAGATGGGGAATCTCAAGATGACGCACAAAGAAAGAATTTCCAGACTCGAGTTTTGAAAGAGAAAAAAAGATAAATAGTACAAACCTCAAGGACGATGACTATCCTGTTGTTTGTAAAGATTTCTGGTGAAGGATATTCAGTAGTTCTTAGTCCTTGGTGCTTTGGTGCTTTGGAGTTTGGAGTATGCACTTCACCTTGAAACTCTTGATTCTTGAATGTCGAATGTTGTCGATATCCGGGAAGAAAAGGGCTCAAAGTCTAAGAGTAATGACTAAAAGGTAAAAAGTAAAACATCAAGTCAATCGCTCCATCATCAAGAATCCCCCATGTTCCTCTTTCCGTTTTCTTTCTTTTCCCTTTCTCTTTTTTTTTTCTTTTTTTCTTCTTATGTTTTTTTTTTGCTGCATTACGATTTACGATGCAAATTCAAATGCAACCTCTAAACTCTAAACTTCAAAACTAGAACCTCAAACCATCATCATTATGATGGTAGATGGTAGTTTCTTCTTTTTGACAAAACTATCCACAATTCTTCAAAAGTCTGAAGTCAGAACTTGATTTTTCCAGAAAAAGAACAAGAGACAAAGAGAAAGAAAGAAAGAAAAAGATAAAGCCAAAGACAAGGATGAACGATGAAGGCGATGGAGAAAAACACTGAGGTGAAACAACATGAGAAGAAATAAAATAAACCAGGATTTCCTCAACAAAATACAAAATACTGTACACTGTACAATCAAAATTTACAACATGTTTTTGCATAAACATTTGTTAAAGGTTTAGGAAATTGTACCTCCACATTCCTTTTTGTTTATGCATGACATTCTCATTCTGGGAAGTTGTACCAATTGACTTTTTTCTTCAAAATGTAAAAATAAATTCAAGCCACTCCGGTTAGTTGAACCTTTTTTGTGTAAAATGTAAAATCTAATCCAAATTTGAAGCTTTCTCTTCATTTTTACATGTAAATGAATAAACATTACTAAAAATGAATATAAGGATGCTGTACGTTTTATTTATGTTTTGTATATTACTCTGTACATTAAATCTTGATTAAAAACGTTGATATAAGTAGATAATAAATTAAAAGAAAAAATAAGAATTGACGTCATCGTTTTTGAAAAATACTAATTTTCAAACAACAAAAAAATGATTATTATTCTTATAGTATTTTTGATTGCTCATTAAAAGTACTTAAAAATAAAAACGTTGTGAAATTCCAACATTTTCTTCCATTTTTGTCTTTTGTCCTTTTGTAGTCTTTGAACTTTTACGAGTTACGAGTCATTTTTTTGTAGTCTAGAATCATCATCATGATTATTATTATTATTATTACTATTATCATGATAAGTACCATTTTTGCTGTCATGCTCATTGCTCATGCTGTAATCTTTGTTCTTTGTTCTTCCTTGTGATTCTCCGTTTGGGTTTTAGTTATTTCTTCATCCTTCTCATGATATATATGATATATGGGGTTTACACGGCGGAGGACTCGCGTGTGGTGTGGAGAAACTGGAGAAAATGAGAGAAACTATGTATATTTATGAAATATGAAAGAAATGAACAAAAGAATCAACATCCACACTCCATACTCCACAATCTACATTCTACATATATGAAGGAAAAGCAGAAATAAAAGGGTAAAAAAAGCTACATACATTCATTCATGTGAAGAAAAAAGGAAGAAAACCTATGGAAATTTCTTTGGTTTCCTCTCTCTTTCTCTTCCATCTTCCACTTTGCATTTTTCCCCATGTAAAATGTTAATATCATGCAATAAAAGTACGAGCAACTGCCTAATCATAAATTTGAGAAATCACGTCACACAAGTTTTACAATAAAAATGTTTGCTCCTTTCTCTTTCCTTCCCTCTCTCTCCATTTTATGTCTTTATGGTAAGCTAATAAAACATTATGATGTGACAGTTTCTACTTTTTCTTTTTTTTCCCCATCCTTACCAACAAACCAAAAACCAAAGCACAACGTCTCATGTACAAAGTACACGTAAAAAATAAATGTGTTATATATTGTTGTCTTGTGGGAGAGAAAGAGAGACATTAAAAGAGCAACCGAAAGAACAAAGTTATGTAAAATGTAAAATATATTATAGTATCTCTATTATTCAGGGAAAGGAAAAGAAAACCAAATATTAAATACCAAAAATCATACGAGGGAAAAGCACGGAATTTATATAGTATTAAAATGAGTACGCAAGGCCAAAATTTTTATAAAAATGTGAAAGGACTCTTTAGTTGATGGTTGATGCTGGTCTTTATATAATCTGGTTAAGTATTTAGTACTGTTAACAGTTTCATGTACATTGGAGCATACATTGGAGTTCATAATATTTCAGTATACTATTTATTTTGAGAAATTTTTATTTATTTCTGAAAAAATGGTTGAAAGAATCATTAAACTGATAATTGAAAACTGATTACTGATACAAAAACAAGAGGACTTTTTTAAAATTGGAACGACAACCTTAGACCTCTGTAAGTTGAAGGATGAACTGGCTGCCCGTTTTTTCAACTTGTTCCGTTTTTTCCCTGTAACACCGAATTCCACCTATACTTCCCGATTGCTCAAATAAAGTTCCTTGGAAATCCGAAGAGCTGGCGTTGATGTGCCAAATTGGCTGCTTCCGCTAGAAAAAAGTTCATGCAATACAATTCATCTCGTTACTATAGTAAAATATACAGAAAATGCATAAAGTTATGTTCAAAATTTCCATGGGAAAGTATTTACAGATATTTTTACATCTCAGAATACTATAAAGACTGTAGAGACAGTAGATAAAATACTGTATCGCATAGTTCATAATTCACAAGGAAGAAGCAAACAGCAGAAAAAATGAAGGCTAATTTACAATGATTATTTCATGTACAAGATAATATGAATATGACAGACAATTAAAAAAATTCAATGTATCACTTACTCCCCCCAATTAAACAAATTTTCTTTGTCATGTTCTTGTTATCCCCTTTATTTATTTTTTGGCTTCCATGGGCTTAAATAGAAAGCTATGTTGGAGATTACATGCATCAGATGAATCCTCAGTTTGGAGTCTGGGACTACTGAAAATTGAAATGAAAAGACTATTCAAACTAATTCATACTTGTATGCACGCTGTGCCTGCGAGTTTTTAACAATTAGTTAAATTTAATGAATGACTTGTTTTGAGTTTTGATATGCTATTTAAGTACTGGCTTACGCGAATGTAGTCTGTATACGACTGTTCATATTATAGTATACCATTTAAAATTTAAAATGGCTGGCTCATTGAAAATGATTACAACTGACAGACAGAATAACTCTCGTATAATTATTATATTTCATAATTTAGTTGTGTATACAAGTGTAAAATCTTGTATAATTTATGCATACATACATATTACATATGTAATTAGACCCTGACATGTGTCACATAGTATTTAACTTGACAGTGAAGACACTTTGTACAATTAGAGCAAAATCTCGTTCATTCTGTTTCAAAAATTAAAAGTTCATGGTTTAGATGCGTACTTTAAACTATAGTCTATCTGATGCAATTTAAAATATTATGTAAAGTTAAACAGTTTGGAAGCTGAAAAACGTTTAGCTGCTCTCGTTGTGCTATACCAGGAATTCGTGTTTATGATGAATCATTTTAAGCTATTTCGTATGAAAATGAACTATAACATGATAAAATGATAATATGGAATCCATTAATCCCTTGTATGACAATAATTAAAATGAGATCACATCTTTTTCCCCTAAAATTTTGAAGCAGTAAAATCCAAATGTCTAGAAATCTTGAAAAAAGGCGCAGAATTCAAATTCCGCGGCAACGTTCAAAACGAAAAATAGGAAAAATTAATTTTTAATTGGTATTAAAAATACTCTTTTGTGTACTTATTAATTAACTGATAAGATTATGATTTAGATAGCAAGAAGTAACGTTTTTCATTTTATAGCAGCTGTGTCAAGTATATAAAAGTAATTCAAAGGGTGTCATTTTATCAGATAGAAACAAATACCGGAGCTGGAGAAATCTGCTACATTTTTTTACATCTTTTACATTTTAAATATCAACTAAAAACGTTTCAATTTGGCTCATAACTTTAGTGAATTGTGATTAGTGATCATTAGTAGTCAATAATATTTTTTGATAGATAGAAAATAGCATAATATATTTACAAGATACAAGATGAGTAAAAAGTTTAAAATCTGTCAGCGATTTCAAATATTTAATACATTACATAAGAATGATGTAATAAAAATTCTGAATGAAGCAACAGTTTTGGATTTGGAGAATGTGAACAATCAAAATGAAACAACAATACCTTTAGATCAGATTTATGATGATAATGAAAATGGAGAGGATGTCATTTTGCCAAGTAATAATGAGGATTTGGAACAGACCAACAAGGAAATTGAAGAAGAGACCAAAGGATTAGCATGTAAAACTTGTGATATTACATTCAACAATTTAACGGAGCAACGACAACATTTCCGCTTGGATTGGCATCGATATAATTTGAAAAGAAAGTCACATAATCAAAATCCAGTGACTGAAGAACAATTTGATGAAATGATGGGTATGCTTTTATTACTATCATTTTTTATTATTTGTTATGTCTTATGAATTCATTTTTACACCTTATTCTTGTTATAAATCATTCACTGTACTTAATTTTGTATGTTTATTCTTCTATGTAAATACTTATAGATGGACTCTCAAGTATTTCCGGTTCTGAAGGAGAAGACTCACAAATGGACAATAAACCATTGTCTAGATTACTAGAAAGGGTGACGATTGACGAAAGTGTGGATGATTCTGAGAAAGATACAAAAACAAAAAATAAAACCACAGCCGGATTGAGGAAAAGATATCCAAAAATATTTATGAAATCCAATGATAATGAGGCCTTTTCTATTTATGATGCAGTAGTAGGAAATGTTGTAAGTTCATATTATCGTACTATTTTTTATTTCACATCAAAAAGTTTTTTCTTCTTTTTTTAATGATTTCCCTGAATCTGTTGACGTTTGTAGTTTATTTATAGTTCATGATATATATATTTTGATTACTTTTATAGGACAAAAATAGTGATCAGTCCGTGAAAAGACTAAATGAGATGGTCCGAAAAGAACCATCCTGGGCAATAATTATGATATCGGGTGGTCATTTTGCTGCGGGTGTTTTTCAAGGTACTGTGTTTTTAATAATAATATTTTGATCATAATTCGGATAAACCATAAATTAATTTGAATTTATGATTTACAATGTGTTTCTTTTATGATTGGTGTGTTTAGGTAGTACGGAGGTTCTTCATAAAACTTTTCACAGTTACACTGTCCGAGCGAAACAAGGAGGTGCACAAGGCGCACGAGATAATAAAAGTTCATCCTCTCAACCCAAAAGTGCTGGAGCAAGTCTTCGACGTTACAATGAGCAATCATTTAATCAGGTAAAATAAAATACTTGTATAATAACAGCTTAAAATAGCACTACAGTTTTTTGTGCTTAACTGTAATTCTAATTATTCAAAAATATTTTTTTGTTTTGTATTTGACAGCATGTACAAGAATTGTTGTCTTCTTGGAAAGAGAAATTGAGACAATGTGAATTAATATTTTATCGAGCTGTAAGTTTTAATCAAAATGTTCTTTTTGGTGGCCAAAATCCTCCTTTGGATAAAAAAGACGGACGATTAAAAGTTATTCCTTTTCCTACTAAACGTCCAACTTTTAGTGAAGCAAAAAGAGTTTTGTCAATCCTGTCTACTATAGAAGTTTACGGTACGTATATGTAAATAATAAGATCTAAGATAATGAACATTTTTATGTAGCATGTATCATGTATATACTCAAAATTAACTGTACAAATGAAATAAAATAATACATTATGGGATGTACTATACATTTTCAGGTGATGTAGAAGAATTCAAATCAATTGTATTGAAACCAAATAAAAGTAAAGCAGATGGTGAAGGTGTTGACTCAAATTCACGTTCTCGTTCAAAGAAGAAACCCATGTTTGATAGAGCAAAATCCAGATCGCCTACTAAACGTGAGGAACCTGAAAGACCAATATCTTCAGCTGAAGGAAGTGAAGTTGATTTTAATATGGTTGAGACAATGGAAACTATAGATTTACAAAATGAGTTACAGGTATTGTTTACTCCACTACTGTTGTCTTTTATTTTATTTCAAAATTTATGAAGCATGTAAATTGTAACCACGAGAATTAAAATAAAAAATAAAAAAATTTGTGCCTCATTTTGTTTGCAGGAATATGGAGATAGTATAAATGATAAAAAACAGCAGCAAGCAAAGAAAAAAGCTAAAAAGCCGAAACCAAAAGTAGAAGAATTTCCTAGACCACTCGGTGTTTTAGGAAATTTATTAACTTCACTGGAAGAAAAAAATGAAACTGTAGCAAAGGAATTAATACCACAACTAAGTCAAGAATTTTTAAAGGATATAAACCTATGGAATCAAATTATAGATGCTCAATCTTCTACATTATTACATTATGCGTCCAAAAATGATTTACTCGAAGCTATCTGGTAATTAATTTTACTTTGTAGTATTTCCTAATAAATGTAACCATATAATTATTCTTTATATAACAGTAATATAATAATAATTCATACTCATGCTGGTAATTTTGTGTATTAATAGGTTACTTTTAGAACAAGGTTGTGATCCATGTGTGAAAGACAAAAGTGGAAAATATCCTTATAATTGGGCATCAACAAAAGAGTGTAGAAAAGTTTATATGCGCTTCCAAGCTGAGTTTCCAGATAAATATAATTATAGCCAAGTGAGTACATTTATTTTTTATTTTTCTGTAGAGCAGGAAATTCGTTTTTGAATTTGAATACAAAATATAAAATACACTGACATTATATGTTTTGCTATGTATATTATGAATTAATGTGGATGAACATGTATTTTTTTCACCTGTGAGGCTCAAGTACCGGGAGCATTAACAAAAGAAATGGAACAAGAAAAGGCAGAAAAACAAAAGCTGTTAAATAAAATTAAAAGAGAGAAGGAAAAAGCTAGAAAAATGGAAAAGAAAGAAAAGCAAGCAGAAACAGAGGAGAAAGATCGCTTTTTAAATCTTTCTGACAGAGAAAAGGTATTTTACACAGAATCGTTTAAATCCACACAAAGTCATTGATATTTTACTGCGTTTCTTTTCATATAATATTAAATACTATCTGATTCATGATTCCAACGTGTCTTTTGTTGTTTGAATAGAGAGCCTTAGCTGCAGAGAAGAGAATTTTAGGTCAAGCATCACGAAATGGAGAAAAGAAACCAATTTTAGTCCGATGTTTTGATTGCGGTACTGACATAACGGGGAAAGTAAGTTGAAATTTAAAAGCACAAAAAATAATATGGTCAAAAATATTATTCTAAAAAAATATTTATAGAAAAAGGCGTTAAATACTAATAGTGCATTTCAATGTTTGATTTTCCAGGTACCATTTGAATACAACTCAAATGTATTTTGCACTCCCAAATGTCTGGCTGTACACAGGAAAAAATTTCCTACACCTTTATCTTTGTGAATACTTAATAATTATTGTGATTACCTAGTTCTAAATATATATATGTATTTGTATGGTGAATATTTATTCGCAAGAAGTACATAAACACCTTTTTCATATAATATATGTAATACACATATGTTTTTCTCGTTTTAAGAAACGATTTTAAGTATATTTCGAGAATGCCAAGTGATATAATATTAAATATTTGATTTACTAAACTTTTAATTTTGCTCTGAGAAAGGAAAATTATTTCTGATGCATAATGACAGCATTATTCAACCGAAGTAAAAAAAACTGATCCATTATCTTAGCAAAAAATCAATCAATAGATAGGGATTTTAGTTTAGAAAATGTAATGGCTTGTGCTGAAACAGAACGGTTTTTTTCAAAATTTCATGTCTTTATTACGTTATAATATCGACTGATGTTTACATAAAATTACTGCATAATATTATTATTATACTGTAGTGCACATTATGTAAATTATTAAGTAAGAAATTCATAATATAGCTAAAAACATTCATCGGTACAACATAAAGTTTTCATCTTAAGATCCTAACCTCAAATAATACCTAAAATTCTTTTTCACTGGTATAATATTCTAAAATATATCATGCGTAACACAAAATATTATAGGTGACACAACTAGAGAACAATATAAATGCTCAACAAAAAAATAATACATAACACATATTATACTACTTAAAACATAAAAACTAAATACTAGGTAAAAAATAATCATTGGGATAAACCTGAGGCAACATGACTCATTAGACAACCTTAACATTAATGACAAGAAAAGACAATAATAATTGTTCATCTAAATTAAGCAATGTATAGGTGTCATCAACTATAGAAACTAGAGGTAAAATTATTTACACATAAATCATACATGTATATTGTATATTATATATAAAATTAAACTTACAGTCTTTTATATTTTATAGCTTTTCTTCTTGTACATTACAATGGTAAAATGGGATAAAGATATATAGAGTAGGAGTAAAAGGTACAATAAATAAATAAGAAGCACACCATGTAAGTATAATTTGTAGAACACTTATCATAATTTGATTAAGTACTTAACAATAATTATTATTATAGTTTTAGTGTGCATCCATTACGTCATGCGTATATGTGGATGGCTATCAAATAAAGGCAAATGTCGGTATTTTTGAGATTTTCTGTTTTTTACATTTTACTATACAACTGGACAAGAGCTACAATTTGAGTGTAGTTTCAAGTCCCTAGCTAACTTTTAAGTATAT
>JABASP010001487.1:0-28819 GCA_019776565.1 Sminthurinus signatus | reverse complement strand
TGTTTGATGTTTGGTGTTCCAACTCCTTTCAATTTCATTAGATTTGTACATGCCGTCTAAACTCAAATCTCACATCTACACGCATGTATCCATATTGTATATAGTATAGTATGGGTTGTGCATATATATATACAAGGAACAATAAGTCATAAGTAGTTGTTTTCCCGTTGGGTGGTCAGTTCTTGATTAGTGGTAAACGTTTCCACATAAGAGCAAAGAATGACTTTGTGATTACTGTACCTTAATATTTCTGTAGGATTTTTATTTCGTATAGTTGCTGCATAGGTACTTTAGAGTATTTCATCTTTTATCTTTGATTGATTCCTTTTCTGAGATTATCAGGATTTTTTGCATTTTTATGCGTCCGAATTCTACAATCTACAATGAATTCCTTCTGAATTTTTCATATTCATATTCTTCATGCGCCATGTACAATACACAAAGATGCACAGTGCTTTAAAGTATGGAAGCAGTTTCGCAAGATTCTACAGATTTCATAGATTTGCATGTGAAATAGTGGAATAAAATCCTGGTTTCTAATGTACAATTTGAACAAGTTTAGATTTTCTGTCGAAAAGCCGCCAGCGGCTGGAACAGTATGAAACTGAATCGCTCCCCTTTGCACGGCACTCTGCACTTTTCAATTTCCCCATCAAGAGTTTCCCAGTCTTGAGGAAGATTACTCTCAATGCTCAAGGTTCTTCAAGGTACGAGTGCAAAAAGTAAGTTAAAATGAGAAATGGAGATGGAGAGAGGAACGGAAGAATGAAGCTCAAAGCTCAGTCTGCATCGTATTCGTAATTCGTATTTCGTATTTCGTAATTCGTAGTGTCGTCCCTCATTTACATTTTCATTCCACCTTAACAACTTTTCTTCTTGAGAGGAAAACGGATTAAGGGCGAAATGAACAATTCAAGATTCAAAGTTGAGAGGTGTGTAAAAAGAGGAGCAGAGGCTGAGAATTACATACACAGAATGAGACCGAGGAAGGTTTCAATCTAAAAGTTAGAAGTGAACACTGGATTTGAATTAAAGTTTCGTATAAATTCTAAACCAACCAACTAAGTCGCATCAAACTACAAAATTTCTATAAAATGCACACGCACTTAAGTCTTTAAAAGAAAGGGAGATGAAATTTTGTATCTAATTCTAAAATGAAGGAGTTTTACTCCTAATTAATCTTAAATGTAAAATTGTCAATTATTACAGAATAAATCCTTTTTTTTTGTATGCTACTTTTATTACGTTGTATTTCTGTTCACTTTTACTTTCCTATTTATTTTTGTATCAAATTTCTTAGAAAAACATTGGACAAAAATTAAAATTATAGTGAAAGGAACAATGAGAAACGATTCTTAAATGTGAGGGGTTTTAATAATACACTATAAATTTACATCGTAATAATGTCAAATAATATTGTAAAAAAGGATTGATTGAGTGGACTGGACTTTTACTGCCCTTTTTCTCTATTTTCTGTATCACTAGTGTATGTACAAATAATCTGTAGTCTATAGTCTTTAGCATTTTGTCTTGACTTAACAAGGGAAAAGATGGATGAGACTGAACTGAGAATCGACAGCTTTACAAGAATTTTATTTATGGAGTTATGCCCACTCGACACTCGACAGACAGGGAACAAGCGACGAGCGATCAATTTTGTAACATATTTTTTTATACCATGTAATCTGTAATCAATTCAGTACAAATTATACTTTGTACATTGTACGTTTTACAACATTATAATATATTATCCGTGCAAAAAATGAGCGAATTTAACCACACTTCTCGTCTCTTTCTGTTTTTATTTCTTCTTGGTTGGCATTTATTTTTCGCCTTGAATCTGTCGAATCTGTCGACTGTCGATTTTGGCAATAGACACACACACACTCGTAGATAATGATAGCTTTTGCAGATTCTTCGTTCTTTGTATATTGTATACGCACTACCAAATACAAAATACACAACATGTATTCTACATTCTACATTCTAACTTCAAGATTTTAGATGCACATGTATGGCTTGTCTCTTGTCTCAAGTTTTGTGTTTTGTCATGTGTGGTATGGCGTATGGCCCAAAAAAAGACGATGAAAAACAGTAAACTTGTGAATTCTTCAATCTTCAATTCATACTTTGCTATTTTCTATTTTCTATTTACTCCACTCCTATTTTTTCATCAATATTCTATATCCACGTTTCTACCAAGTCTCAAAAGTAGATAGACGAATTTCAACACAACATCCACATTCTACATCATATGCTAAATGTACTATTAATAAAATTTTTGTTTACATTATATGAAATGTGAAATGTCAGCGTACACAATTTGAGACTTGAGACTCTAGACTTGAAATTTAAAGTAGACAATATGTACACATGAATAAATTAGAAATATTACTTTAAATACTAAATACGCACAGATCACAGTACGCAGTACGCACCAAGTATCCAATATCTGCAAACTGTCTCCTGTCTACTGTCTAGGATCTAGGAAAAAAGGAAAAGTGAGATGGAATGCCAAATTCCAAATGATTTAACCTCATCCAGAGTTCACATTCCTCAGAGTTCTTCTTCCAGCTCCTGTTTTCCACTCTCCACCAAGAAGAACATGATGCAAAAATATATCTGTAATCTGTATACTTGTGTACGACTCTAATCGTCAGGATCCTTTTCTAGATTTAGACACCGTCGAATTTAAAATATTCAAAATGTGCGTGCATGTGTTTGTGTGAAATGAAAATTAGAACTATTTAAATAGAGTCATCATCTACAGACTTGCTATACTCTTACAAAGATATTACTGCGCATTTACTATTTACTATATTTACTTTCATTATGCCCTGACAGTTGGAGAAGAGGTTTTGTTTTTTGTACTGAAATTTAAATTCAAGCTTCAAGAAGCCAAAAGCCAAAAGACGGGATGTTGAATAACAAACTGCATTTGTAATTTGTAATTTGAAAGGTTGTTTCCTATTTCCTATTTCCATCTCCATCTCTGCTGCAATCTTTGCACATGTGATTATCTACAGTCTAAACTTGAAAGGTGTAATGCTGAAAGAGTGGATGAGCCGTGTCCTCATCGTTGAGATATTTATACACATAATGTAGGCAGTATGCAGTGCGGATACTTTTAATGTTATTCCTTATTTATATTACGTATTACGTAATTAGCTACAGAGTAACTCCTTAAGGCTTACGTAATATTTATTTCTCATTACTTATCTTAACTTTGTCATGTAAAACCAGTGGTTCCTGGTTATTGCCCACCAGTAGTACTAATTATTAATTACGAATAAATCCAATGAATATTTATGATGGTGTTTGCAGTTTGCCGTCTTTGAATTTTTTGGAAATTCAAAATTCAAATTTCATAATCTGCTTCTTCCTCCTTTCCTTCTTATACTTCATTCTTCATTCTTCTTGTCAATGATTTAAGCTGTCAAGGCAGGAGGCATGAGCAGAAAATCCTATGCAAATTAGTGTGCAGAGTGTAGAGTTTAGAGTGTATAAGCTTTTGTAAATAGTAAATCCGTCTTCTCTCCTTCTGATACTTTTGCTTTTGCTTTTGCATTTGAATTTGCATCTGTATCTATCCATCTGTGACGGATGAGATTTACGAGAAAAAGAAAGAAAGAAAGAGAGAAAGACAGACAGAAGAATGAATGAATGAAGTGTGTGTAAGAGTTGTGTGAGTTGGGACTTCATGATGACAAATTGCACTTTTTCTATGCTAACATCACATTGCAGTAAACAGTAAATCTCCGCGATAGTAAATCTATGAGGAAGTGAATAACACACAACACACAACACAAAACACATTCAATACTAGAGCTAGAGCTAGAGCTAGAGCTAGTGCCAAGAGCCAAGAGGGTGGAGACGGAAGGAGGAAGAAAGAAAGGAGAAAAATCCGAGCTCATCTGATTGAACAAGGAAAATTCATTTGTACACTAATCAATCACAACGGTTTATCAGTTTTTCTACTCAGATACCCACAACTCACAAGTCAGAAACATACTTTTATAAATTATGTTCACCATTACAAACATTCTTAAGCCTGCCATACTACATACTCCATACAAGACTATAAAATATTGTATTATATCATGTAGTTGACTCTTCCTGATTTTGATTGTGATATTGATACTGTTTGAGTTACTGTGACGAATGTTTTGCATCAAATTTCTGTCTGTGTTACATGTTTGATGTATTCACATGTTTATTGTTCACTACATAACATGTGCACAAATATTGAATATTTATTACATTTATAATACTTGTACACGCGGAAAAGATTATCAAATCCGTACAGAGTCTGGGGTCTGGGGAATGGACAACCCAAAGTAAATATTAACTCAAAAGAGAGAAAACTCTCGGGATATTCTGTATTCTGTACTTTGTGTACACAAGGAAAGGAAAGAGCCATCAAATATTAAAATGAGAATTATGGAATTGGAGAGCAAAAGGATGAGGAGGAGAGTCGAGTTGAGTAAGTTGAGTAAGCCGACAAGTAAATAATAAATAATATTTATATGCTAAGGCAGTGCATGATATATGATATAATATCAGTATCAAATATGCAGTGTATAATATATAATATGTTGTATGTTTACCATCATCTTGTTTGTTCTCTGTCAAGCCAGTCAGCCAGCGACTCCCTTTCGAGTTCAATCTGGTTAAGTGCTTTTACTTTTTAATGTAAGCCGTCCGTTCAGTTATAACTTGTAATTGAGAAGCGGTGCACATTGCGCATTGAGTACAAGAGGAAAAAGGAAAAGACCAACGTAAATAAATAAATCCAACAAAGAGACATATCCGAATTTAAATCAAAGTCCAAATCCGCAGCCGTCGTATTACTCAGTAGGACTCTTTTCATAAAAAAGGATTAAGGAATGAGTTCACAATAAAACACCTTCAGTGGGTCAAATGTATGCAAATTCCGTTTATGTATTGTACATTTTATATAGATAACAGACACTGGTCACAACATTTAACATTTAACATTATTACTTTTCATGACAATTTTTTCCTTTTCTTTTTTATCTAAATGGGATCTAGAGATTTGAAGTGTGGTAAATAGTAAATCAACATGTATCAACATGTAAATCACATGCATGAATACATTATGCATTCTTCGTAATTTTATTCTCGTACAGATGTAGAGAAACAGTTCAATTTTTAGTTGAATTGTGAATTTGCTTGGAATGACCAACTTAAATGACTTGCAGTGCTGTTACTACACATCATAGATATTTTTATTAAGAAACCTTATTATGTATGTGCATGGGAAAGGAAAAGTTGGCGGAGGATCCAAAACCCACTGAGAAAACTGAAACCACAATGGCAAACTAAACAATAGCCTGAAAAAGCAGCTTTATATTTTCACAAGTGTGTAGATTCCTCCTCATTCCTCATTCCTCATTCTTCATCCTCAGGTTCAAGTTTCATATTTGTCTACGCATTTCTTGGCTCTGGCTCTGGGATTGGCATTGACATTGGAGAAGAGAAAATTTCCCCACCCTCCTTTCTCCATCCTACACAAAATTTCCCCTGACTTTGTCTGTCTGTCTCTTTGCCTTTATGTTTATCTTTATCTTTATATCAGCCCGCCGCTCTTGTTCGATTTGTAAGGTGTATTTTCCTCATTCATTATTTACTGTGGTTTTATGACAGTCTGACGAATGACGAATGCAACAAACTGTAAACTGTACACTGTACAAAGAACATCTCTATCTCGGCTCGGGCTTTATATATATATTTATATATTTTATATGTATGTTTTCGAGTTGGAATTTCACAGTTGTACCGTTTGAAAACTGATGATAAGTGCATTCTAAAGAAACTCCGCACATCTCCGGTCTCCAGGTTTTCCGCTTGGCTTCACTGTGTCTGTCCCAAGTCTTCATTTTCCATTCTCCAGTCTCCAGTATCAATATAATTTTGTACATATTATACAAATAATATTTAGGCGAGAAAGAGGAGTTCATATTTCATATCTACATATTTCCTTTATCATCTGTGTTTTGTATTCTACTGTCTACCGTCTCAATCCTCATGCATAACAATGTGTGTTCATTTCACTACAAACTATATCAAATTTACCCTTTCATCCCTCACAGCTCGAAATACAATACACTCTGCAACACGATGAAGAAAGAACAAGAAGAACCAACCCTCTCCACACATGTACAATGCACAATGTACAGTGTACACTGTACAGTCTACAAAGTTTTCCTATTATTTCCTATTATTATTAGTGCAAGCCTGTACATTGTACGTATAAGGTATACACAATAATATTCAGGATTCGGTAATAAGCGTAACATTTCATCCTTCATCCAACCACCCATTCAGTCTTCATTCATTCATTCTTTTTTTGGAAGGCGGAAGACGGGAAAGCTGAAAGGAATATTCAGTCTCATAGCTCAAAGCTCCAAGCACATACCACACCACACTATAGTATAATATCATACTGTGTAATGTAATGCCATATCGTTTCGTTTAGAGTTTAGAGTGGAGCCAGAAAATAGCAAACATATGACGGTGACAACTTACATTATTATTGCCAATCGGGTATGATTTTTTATGATAGTTGGTTGGTTGTTCTGTTGTTGGGGTGCAGGCAGTCATCCCAACCCAGTTGAATACTGAATGCTGAACGCTGAAAAGTTGGGTGCTGGGTGATAACATAATAATAATAATAAACTAGATACAAAGTGTAGCTATGACAAACAGAATGTAGAATGCAGAATGTTGAATGATGGAGGGAAAACTCACCCCATCCTCGGATCAGAATTTCAAAACTTTGACAAGAAAAGCGTAGTACTTTGAAAAAGTTATGACGGTACAAAGCACAAAACATACGCATTTTTACAAGGCTCTTCTTCTTGTTCTTTATCGTCTTTTACTAGAAAATTTACAAATATTATGGCTATTTTATTACAAACTACAAATAGAAAGAAGAAGAAGCTTTTTTTTGCCCTTATTTCAAGTTTCAACCCCCTACTTTTTTTAGATACAGTTGCAATGTGAATTCATGTGTACATTGGATTCAGATTCAGATTTATTTTGAATCGGATTTGATGTAGAATGTAGAATTATACATGTAGTAAAACGAGCGAGCCTCGCTGTGAGCTGTAATTGGAATTTATTGTAAAAAAGCACGAGGTAGAAAAATCAGGGGAAAATATCCCTAAAATTATACGGTCAAAATTATTCCTCATTCGTTTATTCTCTCTGCATGTGTGCCTCGTTTGCCTCTGCCTTTGCCTTTGCCTTTGCTCCATAATTTAGTTACTTGGATTTTTTGAGGATTGATCACAAAGAGTATGTACAAATAATAAAAAGGAACAGAAAAAATAAATAAAGAACCGAATCCTACATATAACTTCTTGTGTCCATCTGTCCACATGTCAAATACATAATACTTTTAGCTATACATTGTACACATGTGTAAAAATAAATGTAATAAATGTAGATATACACTTTCGCTCTTATATCTGTATTGTAGCATTTTGTATCATTATGTAATGTGTGGACATTGTACATGATATAAATGTAGATGGTCGACGGTGGACTTTGTACATGAAAATATATGCACGGCTTGCTTGCTTATCCTTGATGATCCTCAACAACTAATGCACATGTTCACACTCTGCTGAGTGTTGACAATACATACACAATAAACAGAATATCCACGATCCACGATACACGATACAATGAGCATCAATGAGTGAAAAGAGTTGTTGGGGTTCCTGTCTTCTCTGTATTATTATTATTATTATCACCATTTTTTGTTCAGTGTTTGGTGTTTGGAGTTTGGAGTTTTCCGACAACAATAGATGATCAAGCGCCTACAATTATAAGATAAAAAATCTATCTGCAAAAAAAAGTTCTATATTTATCCACTTTTTACTTTTTAGACATTGCATCAGTTGTTAAATAGTAAACCAAACCAAACATTAAACCCCATCACCCATCACCCACAGTTTGGAAAAAATAGCAAGTGTGATTTTTGTTGAAGTTTATTAGGTTTCATGACATGAGCGCAAATTGTAGTGTGAAAAAAATCTATATCTATACTTTTGTGAACGCCCGATACAGAGAGGAAAACAATTTAGTCAGAGTCAGAGTCAGAGATGCATTTTGTTATATGTTTGAGATTACATAATCATTAAGATTCGAGGGATCTTTCTATATGGTGCATTTGATGTGGGACAAAAATACAATAGACTATATTGAGATATTTCCCTTGTGACTCGTGAGCATAAAATCCAATCCATGGGCCATCAATCTATATTGTCAATCCGCATTTCATATCACCACACATTTACCATTGTACATAATACATAATATATTCGTATACTTGTAATACTTGCACAGATGACAGATGTAGGATGACAATGCAAAAATACAACACTGTGAAGATTGGAGTTTGGAGTTTGGTGCAACTGTACTGTGCTGATTACATGAATAAGTAGAAACGAAATATAAAATATAATATAATATTACCCGGGCTTTTCCTCAAAGATATAGATTCCGCTTGGGATTATCTGTATAAGCAAGAGGAAAATAAGTGAAGTATTATAATTATAATAATATGGGTATCGAACGAGGGTTGCGAAGCGAAAATTGTGTACAATGAGCATTGTACATTGTAAATAGTACACAAAAAGTTTCTGCTCACTCGTTATTTGTGTAGTGTGTATTTCTCATTTCAGTTCATGTCCAAATGACAGATTTGATGACTTGACCCAAACGGATCAAGTTTGTTACTTATCGATCCAATTTTTTCCTCTCATTTTTATCGAGTTGGCTTTCAAAGTAAACAAGTGTGCACTTTTCCTTTTATTATGAATTTTTGGGACTGGTTCAGTCTCCACATTCAACAACAATAAAGCCTCTTATAATACTTGCATTTTGAATTATTTATACAAGAAATCTTTCATTTCAATCTAAAAGAAGCTAAGTTCTAAATGCTAAGTCTGGGGTTGTGCTAAATAAAAAACACAACACCAGACTGCAGGCTAACTTTAAATCAAAATAAAAATCTTGATCAGATGCTCTTCAAACTTGAAACCAATCCATTGAATTGATTTACGTATCATCTTGTATCTTGTATCAAATTTACAATGTCAGTGTCAAAACTTGAAACATCTAAATTGAAAATGAAATGAGACCATGCCATGCCATGCCATGGAGGAAATGAATTGAACTACAAGTAAAAACTAAATGGTGTAACCGTCATCACTCTATGAATGCTCAACACTCAACACCAATCACCAAAGGCAAAACAAAGAGTTTTGAGCAACTTTTGAGTGAGAGAAATCAATGACAGATGAACAAGGAGCAGATCCAAAGAACATAAAGAATACATTCAAACTAAATACAAACTGAAAAAGATCTCAATACTCAAGACAGATGAAATGAATGGGAATAATTAAAGGTGCAGAAAACATAGACACACGTACAAACATAAAACAGACAAATAAGAAATAAGAGATAGACACAGTTGAAAAACAAAAGTAAATCAGCCGGTATCATTTATAATATACGAATATAAAATATAATGTAGAGTAAAGTGTAATATGCTTCCAATTTCTCTAGAGTCAGAATGTAATTTACAACCTGTGAGCTGTAGACGACAGACGATGGACGATAGAAGATAGACGATAGACGCTTTTTAAATTTGACAGTCTCAAGTCTACAGTCTAAACTTCAGGATCCCGTCATCATATTTCATTTCAAGAGTCAAAGCAATGACACTCCAAATTCCAATCAGATCTACAATATGAACTTGAATGTTATGTGTTATGTGTTATGGATGAATTGTGAATTGTGAATAGTGAATAGCAAATTGTAAATTATATAAATGTCTGGCATACAAATTTTATTTTCTCTGCATGTGTATCTACAAGTCAAAAGTTAAAAGTTACAATTTACCATTCCCAATTCACAATTCACAGAGTAGCCAGGGAAGGAAACTGAATCTATTGCAAAGTTTACAAACTGTAAACAAGTAACAAAAGCACAAGAAACCAAAAGTACTTGCATACGTTTTACGTGTGTAGTGTGTAATCCTGAAGAAGCAGCTGGTTGTAAATTACCGTCAAAAGATTGAGCATTGAGTTGAACTGTGTATATCATCATCTTTAGGATCATCACCATCATCAGCATTCGCGGTATGTGGAACAAAAATCTTGGAGGAAAAAGCATCTCCATGTTTTCAAGTCAATGACATCCTTTTTTATCACACACTTTTACCATACTTTTACATTTACATTTATAGCTCACATCTCTAATATGGTACAGTTTAGTTTACGGTTTCAGGTTTTCCTCTTTTGTCTTTACCTTTGCATTTTATTTAGACGTCTTCATTTGAATTTGAATTTGATTTTTTTGTTTTTGACTTATGATGAACTTTACACATGACACATGAGACATGCGTTAAAAAATGCGAGCATGTCATAAATAAAACAAAACTGAGCTTGTTTTGTACTCAACCTCAGACAATTTGCCAGGAGGACTGGGTCAAAAAGTTCAAAATCCATCTTTTCTTTTATTCTTATTTATCTCTATTTCTATTCCTTGGTCTTTGTCTATATGTCTATGTCTATTTAGCACTCTCTTTAATCTGTATTCACTTTCCTCCCTGATTCATTTCCCTCTCTCGTCTCATCAATGCACTCTAAACTCTAAACTATAATATTTTTGCAGTATCTTATGTATCTAAGATCTAGGCTAATATTCAATATTTCCTGTCTGTTATCAGTTATCAGTATCAGCTCGTAAATAACTTGTTAAATGAGGGCTCAATTGACAACACAATCATAAAACTATTGGATGTTACATTTTGCTCATTGACCATTGTCTAGTATTTAGTATTTAGTGTCTACTGTCTAGTCTGGCACTAGACGAATTGACCATTGGCATTGGCGCAGTACGTTGTACATTTCAATTTGTAATTGGAATCCTAACATCCCAATTCACAATATGTTGACAAGCTTGTCAAAAACCAAGGGGAATTTCCCTTTGCTAAATGAATAAAATACATAGAACAAAAAGACAACATGCAAATTGTAAATTGTAACACCGACAGCATCTGACCATTTGAGCATCTGTGTTTTATTTTAGTTGGTTTTGTTTTCCTTTCCTTTGTTTCATCTTTCATCCCTTTTGATTTCCCATTTCCAGAGGGTGAATTTTATCTTTTATCTATTATCTGTAATCCCTAATGCATCCGTATTCAATCATTCAGTCAGTCCGCTAGTTTGTATTTTTGTCCTTTTAATCTAACCACAAAGCTCAAAGCTCAAAGCACAAAGCACAAAGTTGTCGCCTTACACACAAATCGGTTCAACGGGGCTCCACATTATCTATTCATTTTCTATTAAAATAGTGTGATTGTGGTTTTTTCTTTGAATTTTGAATTTAAATCAGAGAACAGAGTGGTTGCACATCTCAACGCGAGCTGCATAGTAAAAAGAACAAAGTACAAAGTAACCACATTTACATTGTTTTGTTTTAAATGTGGGGTAAAACGGGTTGTTTTGCATTTATAATTTACATCGTACGACTGTATAGTTAATAAAAGCATAAAAATTATAGTACACACCAACACAAAAGACTGAAACTCACAACAGAAAGTAAAATATTATGTATATTATGAAAGGGCTCTTTTATTTTTTGTACAAAAAGTTACAAAATGTATTTGTAATAGTTGCACATTGCTCATTCTATTATGTATTATGATTTGCAATGTAAACCTTGTCACATTCAGAACATTCAAATAAAAATGCATAGCTCCATTTTCGTAGGCACCCTTCCCGTGTTTTTATGTATAAATGATGGACGATGGACGACGGAGGGGTTGTTGAAAAGAGTTCTTTTGATTCTAAAATTCAAGTTTTGAGTCACTCATGTCTCCTTTCTCTTTGGCTTTCAATCATACACAGTTCACATGACACTTTTCAAACTTTTTAAAGGTATAATGTGTGCATAATTATAATGAGCAAGTGAGAGCAACTTGCTTTTATATTCAACACCAAAACAATCGAAACCCCAAATAATTTAACGACCATTGTACATAATTTTTGGTGAATGTTGGATGTTGGACATTTCCATTTCAAAAAGTATTTTGCTCTCTTATCTCTTATACATATACAACATACAGTTTAACGTCTAGACTCTCGTTTCATGCTCTTTAATAAAGTTTTCATCTACATAATATTTATCCTATTTACTATATTTACAACTATGGCTTTTCATAAGCAAATTCTTCTCCTTCTATACACTATACACTGTTAAGAACTAAACGCATACGATTGTATAATGACAAAAAGAATTCTATGTATATGTAAAATGTGTATTATATTCACTGTGTATAGAATATAGAATACACGGATGTGTAGAGTGACGGAATTCACAAAAGAAAAAAAAACAAGTTGAGGTGCAAGTTTTACTTTATGCTCAACTCCATGTATAATGTATACTCTTTCTTGGATCTAAAGTAGAACCACCCTTCATAAACTAGAGCCTAACCCTTCCCTCTTCTACTCTTTCTGTCTCTGTACTCTTTAACCATCTTTTTTTTGCATTGGACACTTTCATTACATATTTGAAATGCGTATTTGTATTTGTATCCGTAATAATTATATCTATATCAAAAAGCTATAAGTATTTGTGGATTGGATTGGATTGAACCAGGTGTCACAATAAAAAGTGATAAGTGAGAATAGTTGAGTATTCTTGTGATCACTTGTCTTGTTCCGCTCTGTATTTTGAAAGAGCCACACGATACTTTTAAATGCACAAAATAATAAAGACATTTCTCCATTATCCACATGTTTACCTCATACTTGATCATGCATGAAACTTTTGGTTTTGGTGATGGTGGTGATTAAGATGATGATGTACTTAACCCTCTTGTACACTTTTACTCCTACACCGCATAGCTTGCACGTTACACATTACACATTCTTTAAAAGCTACACCTTGATTTTTTTGTTCTTGATTCATCTCCACAAGTTTCATTTAATTTTGCTTCTAACCTAACAACTAACCCAATATTTAAACTTCAATGTTTATAATGATGGAATACCAACTCAGCTGTCTGTTTCATAAGCTACACATTTTGCCTGTCCATCGTCTTATGAAATTCAAAATCAAGTATTGATACGTATTGTAATGTCGCAAGTATCTATTCGATGCAAAATTATCTATCTAAAACTGACGTTGTGTAATTCTTAATTAATACTAATTACACTAACCAATGCTACATAATCAACGATAATTGTAGCAAAAAAGAAAGGGTATACAGTATACAGTACAGTATACAGATTTGCATATGCAAGATCCATCGTCATAGGAAGGTCAATGTTCAGCAAAGTAAACACGAAAGATGATAATATCCTCAGATATAAACAGCAAAAACAACGATAGATGTGAGCATAATATATTATATAAATAAATACGATATTCATAAATAAAAGACCCACATTTTACTCTTTTTTTACGCAAAACAGAAACATCCTGTTTTACGTGCAGTTTTGAGTTTCGAGCATACAAAAATGCACAATAAAGTACTATCAATTTATGAACATGTCACACATGTTACATGGGATGTGTAATCATGTGTACAATCAACTTGATGTTGACTTTGCACTACACTGTATAAACTGTACGATGTATCTACTATCTATGCGTTCAGGTTTAAATTTTCAGATCAAGATGAACTGAACTCACGACTCAAGACTCAAGTCAGAACAATAAACAATAAACAGTACAAACCACAAAATATCCACACTATAAACTGTAAAGGAGTCAAAGCAAAGCAAAACACAACAAAATAAAAGCCAAAATGAAAAGTGAGGAGTGAAGAGCAGAAAAGTCACGAAAGTTGTTGGCAAGTCTCAAGTCTCAAATCATGTAAATGTAAACAAGTAGGTATTATTCATGTACACTGTACACTGTACAATTTCGATAGTTGGCGGTTGCTTCAATCTTCAATGCTCAATTCTCGTACAGTATACAATATACAAGCATTTGATACGAGATGAGATGTTGGCTTACAACTTACAAGTAATTCTCAAGTCAAGTCTCAAGAAAATGATGCAGAAGCAACTCCTCTTATTTCCATCTTTCTCCGTGTACAGTGTACATTGTACATGTTTGTGTGTGAGAGATGAATCTGCCAAAAACTGACAGAAAGTAAAAGTGTATGTAAATACAACATAATATTATGTATTTTACATATACAGATGGAAGATGAATGAAAAAGTGATGTGTATTCTAACTAAACTCATATTTTCCAGCTGATTTCTTCCCTGTCTCTCTTCATTTTTTCTCCTAGTACTTCCATCGTCCATACTTCAAACTCCATACTCCACAGTTTTAACTCGCCATTTCTATTTTCATTCGCATGTCTCTTGTTCCTAGTTCCTAGATCCTAGTTGCTCGTGCATTGTGTGGTTTATCTGTGTATCCATCTCCACCATTCCTTGTTTTAAATTCTCTGACGCTGGCTAAAGCCCAGCTTCCAACTTTTGACTTGGTAGAGAAACTTAAGAGGAAATTATAGGTAGAGTAAACAAAACCAACAAGAAGAAGAGGAAGAACAGAAGAAGAGACCAGACTACACAATTTACAATTTCATGTTTATACTTTGATACTTGAAGTGCCTCATGTCTATCTCTGTCTCTGTCTCCCTCTCAAGCCTCAAGTCTCAAGCCTCAATGTCTACAAGATAATACGAGAATTTTTCATTTTCTTTCATATGCATACCTTCTTCAAAGTTCCTTTACATGTGCAATGTGTTGTAGTAGTAGTACACAGATTACGCAACAGAACCCAGTACATAGTACAGCGTTCCGTTCTCTGGTATTCTCCGTCTCGGATATATTTATGCATGTATAATGTACATTGTATATTTATTTATTAGCAATTAGGCAGCCGCATGTGTATAATGAGTACTTTAACCCTCCATGTTGTAAATTACATTTCCTTCTCCTTAATAAAAATACTTGACTACTTGACACATGTGCTTGTATTTCTTCCTAATCTGCTCCCATATGCTCCGTCCTATATAATTTTCTACTTTGAAGTTGAATCCATCCAAAGATAAATTAGGACAGCCCGACATCAACTTGCTCATCGGTCTGTTCTCTAGTGTCTAGTGCCTAGTTTCTATAGTGCGTAGTATTATCAAAGTTCAAAAAGTGAATGGTAACTTATAAATACATGTTACATTTATGTATATTTTATATCACGCCAGTAATAATAATGATGAACCTATCCAACAATTCCATTAGCACCATGTGTAATGTGTAATGTGCACACATATTATATCTTATATCACGTCAAAGGAACCACCGAATGAAACATGTTCTCATTTATTCCTCTTTCTGATTTCTGATCCAATAAACCCGACTGCAACCGACTTTATCGCAAGGAGATAAACGGTATTACGTACTACTACTACGATTTTCTTCTAACACAATGTATATTGTATATTGTACATTTTACTTTTTGTATTTTGTATTTTTTTTTGTACAACATTTAAAAATTGAGCTGAATTGGATTCAAAAGGTATAATTTCCCTCATTATTTCAAGTTATGGTTACAGATTAACGATTAAAGATCACCCGTTAAAGTCAAACTTTATTTTCACACAAATTTATTGTTATGATTACCAATTACAAGTATAAATTCTCTTGATCTCTTTTCAATTCTAGTACCAATTCTACACTCTACATGTTACACAGTGCAGGGATTTGCCAAAAAATCTCAAAAGCCGAAAAAACGACAATGGCAAAATGCCGAACGCAATAAACCTGACAATGTAATTTAGCCAAATTTGAGTAAATCAGGGAGAAAAAACAGGAGATGGGGAGATGTGAAGACAAATTGTTTTTATTTTCACAGTTTAATTTTTTTCCCTTCTGTAGTATGATTTTCTTGGATTTTTGGACTGGAATTTGAAATAAGAAAAAGAAGGCAGAAAAGAAAATGGTAGAAAAGAAAGGAAGGAAAATCTTGTGTTTTATCGATCAGACTTGTTTTTTTTTGTCAAACGTCTTTATTCTTTATACGATTTAGTCCATTTTTTCTTGTATCGGAATAACATTTTTATTTTATAGGCAACGGCAACGACAACTGGAGCGTCAACGGCAATGGTTTTCATCCTCAGTTTGAGATTGAGATTCAGATTGAGCATGAAAAGCATGTTTTTTTGCATGTATTTTGGATCGAATATCGAACACATTCCATTCCAAATACAGAATACAGAATACACAGAATAAAAATAAATGAGAATTTCAGATTCTCCTTTTTCCATATCTTTGAATAAAATCAACGAGAGTGAACTCGAATAAAAAGTTTTAAGTTCTAGGTTGAATATTGAACATGTAAAACTAGTAAATAGTAAATAGTAACACAGTAATAACAATAATAATTCTCAGGATAAGCCTACACATCGTCAAACTATACTGCATGTATTTTTATACAGTGTGTATTTTATTTATATTACATGTTGTATCTTTGTTCCTACATGTTCATATGTAATATGCATAATAGATAATAGTAATGCAAAATGAGCTTGGTTTGTGTAAAAATGCGTGTGTGTAGTGCGTAGTGTTTAGTGCGTAGTCCTATGGAGATATCCTAAAAATAATCTGAGAGAGTAGAAAAAATTAGATGCATGGCTTTATCAGTCAGTGTCTTTCTATGCCTTTTTTTTACTTGAGATTTTTTTTTCTCAAACTTCATCTCAACAAATAAATACATACGAATTATAGGAATACGAATAGGAATACGAACACGAATACAAATGAATCTGAATACCAACTAAACTACAGTGGAGGAAGATTCCCTTTACCCACTTACTTACTCACTTACACAGTCTTATGAGTCTTTTCAGCCTGATGAATAGACCAAAAAGAAGAAGAAGAAGAGAATATCTGTATCAGAATATCAGAATATCAGTAGTAGCATCTCTGTATACAATATCATTTCATAGAAATACTCAAACAGCAAACAGCACAAGGCACAACATATCCTATGAATACATAATACATAATACAAAATACACTGATACAATACCTACACAGAAACAGAAACAGAACCACTGCCTTTTATATCTGTGTAATGGGAGTACTGGATTTTGCCTCTTTCTTGGTCTGTGTATCAAGTTAAATGACAAGCCCATTTCCATTTATTTCCATGTAATAGTGGTCTTACATTTTCCTCTCCTTCTTTTTCATAATCACTTTGTATCTGATACATGTAAAATCTGTAGTGTGGAGTGTGTAGTTTATAGGGAAATTCAAATAGAAGCAAATACACATATCATATACATATGCACGCATGTAAATTGCGTAGACACACACACATTTTCTCTCTGAAAAAGGAGTCAGCAAAGAAAATATTTCACCCCCGCATTGTCAGCGTTTTTTTATCAACTAGATACACACACACACACACATACAAACACGTAGATACAAAAGCAAATACAAAAGTAAATGCACACGTATAAACATGAATATAAATATTCCCTCATTCTTTATCTCTCGTTACTGACTTGACTTGTTTAAATCCCAATCTCTCAATTAGAATTCAAAGTCAGAGGCAAGAGGCAAAGCAAAGCAAGCCAAATCAACTATACACACAATTCAGCTACAAATCCCTGCATTTACAATTTACAATACTGTATGCAGTATGCAGTTTAGATGCACTGAGAAGAATATGAACTATGAACAATGAACCAGTGAATGGAAGAAAAAAAGAAAAAAGACTTTGACAATCAACATCCAAATCCACATCGACAGTGAATGTTAATCTCTCCTGTTTCTGTCTAATCACAAGAATAATCGTAGTCACATTTTACATTTTACAGACAGTGACAATCGAGAACCGATTACTCTTTGCTCTTTGTAAATCCTCTGTGTTTTGTGTTTTTGTAAATGCTCAATACGTTGTCCTATTAGGAAAGGAGCAAGATGAATGAAAGCCCGAATGAAAAAAACTGGATTTTCTTCAAACTCAACTCACTCGACTCCTCCTTTATTATAATTATTATTACTTGATTGATCTGAAATCTCAAATCGCTAAACTCAAAACTCAAAACTCAACCACATGAAGTAGAAAGTACGCGTGTATTTATTTAGTAGCTAGTCAAAACTCAAGAGCCTGTATTATGTAATGTGTAATTGAGGATAAAACAACAAGTAATTCTTGTTCTAAATGACAGCTAAAATCTATATTTTAAAGTTATTACATCATCTTCAATTAATTTCAATTTTCCATGCTTCTATGTTCGTTGAGAAAAAAAACTAAAAGTGAAAGGGAAAATACAAAATACTCTATACTTGATACAAACTGTACAGTTCACAGTGTACAGTGAACAGTGACTACATCAAATATCAAATTACTATCATGATCTTGAACTTGATTTCCTTTTTCCGAGAAATACAAAACCTGGATTCAAGATCCAAGATTCAAGCTCAAGCTCAAGTTCGTCTCATGATTCATAACATACGAATAGGAGACGCTGAAATGTGCAGTCTCCGGTCTCAGGTCTCAAGTTTCAAGTATCAAAGAAGATAGTTGACAAAACTAATTAAAATAAGGAAGGAGGAAATAAGGCGGGTTATTGGCAGTGAAATAGATCTTTCCTAAGATTTTACATGAGATTCAAGATTAGATGAGATGAGAAGAAAGATAGAGCAAAACTCCTTAAAGAGAGTATACGGAAGACTACAAGATTTTTTCTCTTGTTTTCCCTTTTCATGCCTCATCGGATTTTCTTGTTTCTTGTTTTTCTTCCAATTAATGAATCATCTTATGTATTCCTACTCTTCTTACCTAGTTTGTATACCTAGGATGAGCGTTATATGAAGTTGCGTGCCAAATTCCAAAAGCTGAAAGACTCCGACACACCGTGTGCCAACAACAACCTCTAAAGTCTACACTCTACACACTACACCCTGCAGTATTATCATCTTTATCTTCTTTGCCGATCGCCAATGATCGCCTCTGATCTCTGATGCTGGTTCATTAGATGCCGCAGACTAACTTGATTAGCGCATACAACCAGGATTATACATTTTACATTTTGCACCAACTGTCAACTTTTTCCGTCATTTTTTGTATTATGTCAAAATTCGAGAGGTATCTTGTTTTATATTCTACACACATGTGTTTTACACCCTTTTTCATTTCCATCCAATTTATACTATTAATTGGACATTTAAATGTTCTCTATAGAAAATATACAATAGACAACAGAGGATAGAGGTCAATTTATTTGTAATTTAGATTTTACTTTCTTCTCCCTCTCCGTCTCCTTCTTTTCCCATCTTTTTGTCTCTGTCACATTATTTTTTCTACACATGTTGTCATTTTTTTACATCCTTTTTACACCACATATTTTGACTTTAAAAGTCATTTGAAAGAGGTAAAAAAATAATAGACATATTTTTCATTGGATCATAAAATGTTGAAAACAAGGTGTACATAGGAAAAAGTAGATACATAAAAGTATACTTATTGGATCTTGAGCCTCGAGTCTCGAGTCTCCAGCACTGTTTAAAACAAAAATGTTATCCAGAATCTAGAATCAAGACAAGGGGTACAAAGTACAAATGAAAATGAAACACCTCAGTAACAATAGAAATAAATTCCAAAAATGAACAAGTATTCCAAAAGAACCCAAAAACACAAGTATAGAAAATGGAGAACCAAAACCCAATTTACTAACAAGGGTAATAAGTCCAAAAACAAGAACAAGAACCAGAACGACGTGAAAAACGAGCTACATTTTTTCTACACAAAATTTATCTATGTATACATGTCTTGTAGATGTTCCATTCACAATACACAAGTCTATGCTAAATACTACATACTCAAGAGAGGCGACAGAAAGAAGATGAATAAACGTAAATGTGCCTCGAGTCACAGTCAAAATTCAAATCCAGAACCAAAACCAGAATTTAGACACAAACTTACATCATCCATGTACATTGTGCATTGTACATGTAAAATTTAAAGTAAAGATTTAGATGAAAGTCTACAATACAAAACCATTTTGATCCTTTTATTACATATTGTAAAATGTATAATATATACAAAAAATATGTAACAAAACTATCAAGGCTTAAGTATTAGGTATTAAGTATGTATTTTAAATTTTAAACGTGTTATGCAATACATAAGCCCCGACGTCAAAAGTCAAAAGAAGCTACCCGTGTGGTAGCTCATCTTGAATCTGTTGGTATTTGGAGAGGCAACATGATGAATATTATATTATATGCAAATTTTTTCAAATCATTAAATGTATCAAAAATCAAGAGCAAGAAGTCAAGAGTCAAGATTCAAGAGGAGCCAGCGGACAGACGAACACCCAGACACAGACAGACAGTCAAAAAATTGCACAGAACAAGAACAACATTATTTATCTAAATCAAACGTCCTCCTTTTCCTTCATATCTTTCATCTACACTCTCCACACACTTGTAAAGATACCTCATTAATCTCATTACTAGATTTCATTGTTTGCAAACCTGACGTCTAGAATCCAAATAGTTTCTCTATTTAAGTTATTCTTGTCTGTACTCTATACCCTGTATTTTTGGATTCTATAATACAATTATTATAGTTACTACAGTAGTTTTTATTTGCTCGGTGCTCGGTCGTTATCACTCTGTACTCTGTCCTTTCTAATTTGACATTAATATTTTAAAGTGAGTAAAGCTTAAAGAAAAACGAGAAGGAAAGAAGGAAGAGTTGAAAGTATTAGATTATACTATTAGAATTCATTTCATTTTTCTAACTTTTATAATCTATAGAACCGTCCAAAGCCAACAGCCAACAGACATCACATATAGCTTACAACATGCAAAAAGCATGTTTATTACACGAACCAAAGGTTTTAGATATTTAAAGTTTCATTTGGAATTTAGAATGCATCTACACTGTAGAATTTACAGTCTTCATACTTGATACATATGACACAGTAGTGGATATTTCTTGTCGTTGTATCACATTCAGTATTCTTCATGTACACAGCTGCAGTTACACAATGCCGTCATCGTGATCATTATTATCATAATCTTATTGAAAACTGAGCAGTTGATGTTCGTCCATCCTCTCCAAAATGTTTTATGCAAAGTGTGCATTGTATCTTCAATCTACAGTCTAAAATCTACAATGCACATGTGTCGTATGTATACAACATTTTCATCATTAAGACTGCTCTTTTAATATCCAAGCTACTTCAAGGACGAATGTCTCTATACACAATACACATATATATTATACATGCATACAAATAGAATTGAACAAGCAGCATCCACTTATTAATTAACAGACACTTTGCTTCTTTTCCTCTTCTTCTCTTTTCACTCTCTTCATACTTCATACTTCATACACGTCAAATGGAATTGAATAGGGATCACTTAAGCAGCATAACGACAGGATGATGCTGTATTACATGTACAGTTGAAAAAAATTCCTATATAAAGTTAGCATAAGCATGTGATGTGTTGTTCTTTTGGACGATGTTCTATGTAGTATGCTTTATCTGTACGGCAAACTGCAATGAAAGGCCGCTTAAAAGTATATGATATGAAAAACGAAAAGAGAAATGAGATGAGACAACCATTATCACGTTGGACAGTTGAAGTGACTTGAACAAAAGCCACAAATTAAATCTTGCTAAATACAATCAAACCATTTGAGAACCTAAAACGACCACGTAATACTGACACACAAACTCTGATCAGAGATTTTGAATGGGAAATTGGAAGACAGACGAAATATTAAATGGACAAGTCAGCTACAGTATTAAAAGCACAGACAACACGAGAAATAGGAATGCCGTCATGAAATGACTATGACACAATGACAGAGAATTTTAAACCCAGTAACACGTTCTCAAGTCTCATGTTTGTTCCCTAACACTCAAAGCTCAGAAACAGAGTTCTAATCTTTTTCACTGACAAAAATGCCGGCGTAACAAAAAAATGTATTTGAGAAAAATGATACCATAATTGTAATTAAAATTAAAGTTATCACTGACATTTTTCTTATGCGTAATGTGTGTACAGCTGGACCCTGATGTCAGATGTTTTGTAACGCATTGCGTAATCATCATCATGTCTAAACTCTAAAAAGAGAGGATACTTTCATTTTTCATCTTCAACTTTGCCGTCATCTGAATGCTGAATGAATACTCAAGTTTTAAAAAATACCTTGGTGTTTAAAACATGGAGTACAACTAATGACAGTCAAAAATCAAATGCTTAGAGAGTTGAGAGGATTAAATTTAATTTAGTGATGAAATGCTTATATTATAACTATAAAGGTATGGAGAGAATCCCACTTAACACGTCACCAGGAAGAAAAATTAAAAGTGCTTCATTAGAGCTTGTCCATCACTTACGCTTTAAGCCACATACACGTGGAATATTGGATGAGGGAAGGTGAATGAAAGAATGAAAGAATATTTTTGACTTTCAAGTGGAGTTAAATGTGTAATATTGAATGCAGCAGAAGCCGTAGCTGCTAAATGGACAATTGGAGGGAGATGAAAAATGATGATGAAAAGAAAACCCCAGGCTTTTTAAATACCAGAATTTGAATCAGAATCAAAGTCAAAATCAAAGGATACAGCGCTTTCAATTTTCAATACTTTTTACATCACATTATCATTTTACATATTACGTGTACTTTTTTTTTTACTTTTTATGCATATTACTTTGAGATCAAAGTGAGATAAAAAAATTGGCAGACGATCAATTAACAAAAAACGCGAGCATTGAACAATGACCACTGAACATGAACATGAATATCAAAAACAGAATATGAATATGAATATAAAAATATGTATGTGCATTCCTCCAAGAAGAAACCAGAAAAACCTGATACAAATATACTGAATACTAACACTGATAATCAAATCCAGTGCAATTGTTGTACATTGTACATTTAAATTAACATTATTGCAAAACCCACATAATTACACGGACAAACATGTGCAGAATGTAGAGCTCTGTGCAAATAAAATGATAAAAACTAAAAATGTATCATGTAAAAGGTATAACTAAGATGTAAGATGCCAGATGCCACATGTAAGTAGGTACATCAATATCAAATATATATGTCTGCTCATGCGACATGCAATATTATCAAACATGGTTAGTTTGTGCAAGCACAATGCAAATTATATAATGCAAACCACAAACAAAAACCATGTACGATGTACAAGTACAATATACTTTTTTCACAAGTGGTCACGATTTTTGATCTAATTTATGCAGCACTAAGCATAAAATGTATGGTGTAGGGAAATTATTAAATTTTTCAATCAATTTAATCTCAAATTTTTATCTCTCCAAAAGTTTTACTTTTTATAGCACTCTTTAGAAATTTTATTACTTAATTTTCTCCCTATTTGACTGGGTAATTACACTCCTGTTTGTTTTCTATTTTACAATGTTGTGCCTTTTCTCCGTCAAATCTACCCCTCAATCTAAAAACCTTCAAACTCGGGCCCAGGAATTTCCAGTCAACAATAAAAACAAAATTGTGGTTTCTTTCTAAACTTAAAGTAAGTTGCATAAAGAATATTATGTACAATGTCCAATGCACGTAGCTTTTTCAGCTTAGGGAAAAAGTCAGGCTCGTATGGGGTATCGAGTAAAGGGTTGGTATGGGTTGAATGTTGAATTATCTACAAAGTGAACTACCTCCAGTATACAGATGAAATTACAGATAAAAATCTATCATGCTCCGAGTTCTGACAGCAATAAAAAATACTACGGCAGACTTCCCACATACGATACTTTTGATATTTGATATTTCATAATATTTGATAGTGTTATTCTGTACTCAGCATTCAGTAATTTTATACAAGTTCAAGTTATCAGAAAATAAGATCAAATGCTAAGTACATGTGGACAAAGAGATAGGAGATGGGAGGAGACTCTGACACTCGCAAACAAACGAGACCACAGCAAATATGTCAGGCACAAGTCAAATGAAATTTTTTCCTATTTATTCTTACAAAATTCCCCTCCTGTTTAGAGTTTAGAGTACACACTTCCTATATGCTTATATGATTGAAATATTTTGTTTTATACTTCTTATTTAGTTGATAAAGTCTAGTGTCTGGAGTTTTGGAACTTAATATTGTGTGAGAACTTTAAATTTAAAAAAGAGAAGCATGAGAAATGAGAAATCATTGAGAAAGGATTAAAATTACATTTAATTTTTTATCCATTATCCATTATAAATGCTTTGTTTCTTTGATGAATTAATTGAAGGATTGTAAATTGTAAATCAAATGGTACACAGTTGCGCTAACTGTCCTTGTGTTTTGTTTTTAGTTCACACACTTGTTTTTTAGTTCTCAGATTTTTGTTTTGATTTTCATGTAGCGTTTCAAGTTGGAACAGTCAACAAAATTACTATTGACAGTGTCAAATTAAATTCCGTTGTACCTCTTTTGAAGTATACACTGTAGACTGTATGTAAAATGATAAAGTAAACCGTCTGCTTTCAAACTCATTGTGAATGAAAATCAAAATTCATTGATTAATATTTCCCTTTTAATTGTATGAGTCACCAGAGTCATGTTTAAATTACAAGCCTCTCATTACTATTAAATCTACAATACTAAATATTAATGGATACTACGAATTTCGTAGAAAATTTGAAAAGCGATATACTTTTAAAATTTCAAACTGCGTTTGATTTTTACTTTGTACATTCCACCGACATCCATTAAAAACAAAACCCATCATGTGTAAACCAATATCAATAGTCAATGCAAAGCACGTCATTTTTTTCAATGAGAATATGCTGGTAGTTGTAATACAAGTGGCAATAAAAATAATGACATAATTACCTACTCAGGCTCATAAATTGAAACACTGTGGGTTGTATACGCAAGCAAAATACAAATACAAAATACAACTTATTTACAACTGTCAAAAGACAATGATGTACTAACATTAATTGAACAGTGATAATCAACAGTAGAAAAATAATAATTAGTATTATTAGAATATTTACCAAAAGTATAAACATTTAGATATTATCCTAAAAACAACTTGTAAATTTGATACTTGTAATATTTAGCCTGTGATAATCTATAATCAATAAAGATAGTACAAATAATTTTCCAAAGTTATTTACTTTCTCAAAAGAAAAACGTTGATAACAACATTGTACAAAGCTTTAAAAAATACTAACAAGTTCTCAAGACTCAAGATGCCGTTTTCTTTTCCGCTATGAAACATTATGGGGTGTGACTTGTAACGTGTAGTTTGCAATATATAATTTAGAAAAACTAAGTGAACCTTCAAATTTTGTGAAATGGTCAATGACAAACCATCCAGACAAATTCGTGAAACTACAAATATGAACTCATATATTATAATTTATAAATTTATAAATAATACTTGCTCTCACATTTTTGTGATTTATGACATTTTTTCTCCTTATTCATCACATAAAACATAAAACATGAAACCGACCATCAATCCATCTCAATAAATAACATGTGCAAAGTATACACAATACACAATGAACAGAGGCCATCAACATTTATAGAAAGATACTGCGATAAAAAACAAATGTTTTAAAGTTTTTGATTCATGAATTTACTTTTTCGATGCCCACACCGAAATATAAAAGATTATACTATTTAAGATTCCAGACAAGGACTGCTCATTGCTCTCATATCATATTATATATCATCCACCATGCATCATGCTACTAGTATATGTGACATCTTTCATAATTAAAGTAAATTTATACAGGAATCATTTGATATCTAATATCTAATCTACAGGAAATTTGATCCAAGTCACCCATCAATCCCATTTATTTACGAGTCAATTCATCCTCTATCTTTACTCAAAACTCTTTGGACTATTTGCGTTTCTCTCATTCTTATTCTGTTCATTTACACTTTACACATACATGTTTATTCAAATGTAAAGCTCCGTCCCATCCCATCCCATTTGACACTTTGACCTTTACTCATTTAGCTTAAAAACTTTTAGCTTCTAGTTAATAAGCAGAATGAGGAGGAGAAAAAAGGAAGAAGCAGTAAAAAAAAGTGTGTAAAATAGTGTCTGTGACTAATCATACAGAAGACATATGTTCTAAATTCTTCCTAGTTATTGCCAATCAGTACATACTACACTGTACACAATGTATAGTAAAATTATATCTATAGATGAATATGAGTACTGAGTACTGACAATTGTGAGTATAGCTACAGCAGGATGAAGGAACGTCAAACGACAATAGAAACAAATGGGGTAGCTATGTATTACATATTACATATATTGTGTGTCTGTTGTTCGACTTAACTCTTCCGTTTCTATCTTTGCCCTCGTATCACTTGCAAGTACAATAAGCAGTTACTTTTTTCTGTATGGTTGATTGTGAATTGTGATAGGGTATGCAAAAAGTAGAAGGAAAAGGGGAAAAGTCAGTTAAACAAAAGGGAGTGAGACATTTCCTCTCCAGTCTCAAGTCTCAAGTAAGCAAGTCTAGAGTAATTATATCACTATTCCTCCAAGTTTGAAACACACCAAGCCAAGTCAACAGAGAGCAGAGGCAGAGAAAGAAATGCAGATAAATAGGCAAGAGTGTCACACTCGACTAGTATTTTATCATTGGGGAGCGGAGAGAAAGACAAAAAAAAATATTATGTACACATGGAACAACACAAGTCGAAATGGAAGCAAACGTTCGTATTTTAAATTCACCTATTAGTGCCTGCATTTTCGAGCTGTGTAGTAAATCTCCTACTTTTTGTTTTTTCTCCTTATTACTCGTCCAAGCTCCTTAACCTAAGCACACTAGTAGAAGTAGAAGTCGACGTAGATGTAGATGTAGAAGTAAAAGTAAAAGTAGTACGTATATCTCCGTTATAAAGTTTTTCTTGAGCTAATAAGCTTTCGTCTGTTGGGCCTAACAAACACAAAGTACAAAGTACAAGTAAGTTGCCCACGCCGTCGTTCACACGCGGATTGTTTTTCTCCAATTTTATTCTCCTCCCGTTTGACTACATACGACACAGTATACAGTACACAATAGAAAATATACAACTAAGTACACTGTATAAAAGAGATTTGGATTTGGAAATCAATGAGAAAATCACTAACAAGTAAGAGCTTTGGCTTTGACTATAAGGAATAAAGAAGGAGTAGGAAATTCGTCACTATAGGTAGTTCTTGCTTATCCTTAACCATTGACTTTGACTTGCGTCTTGTGTCCTGCCTCTTACACAATACAGGATACACAGGGCAAGAGCACCTTATACATACATAACATAATATGCATACTAGAGATTCTCGAACATGAGTAATCTTTAAAGGCTAAGCAGAAGCATTTCCTTTTTTATGATTCAACTCGGAACTCAAAAGTCGGAACTGCATGTTTAAATACTTGTAATTTATGTACATAGACATACACAATACACACATGTGGATCAAGGATGAAAATAAAGTTGAGAAAATTAGGAGTGCCTCCAGTTTGTATTTGTATTTCCTCAGGTCTCAAATCTTATAGGGTAATAGCTATACAATTCAGAGAAATGCATATGTGTATTTTATCATTCTTGATATGATAGAAAATAGAAACGTTGACTTGTTTTTTCTTTCTTCCTACTGTTTTTTCTTGCAACTTGCAACTCCTAAAACAATAAAATAAAATCATAACCTAGAATATATAGTCCACATAACCTTTTCTTTGGCCTCTTGGTACTAATAGTAATCCTAAGAAAGTCCATAAAGTTCATTTTAAATGCCTCATATAGTATAAGGATAAAAAAGCCTTGGTTTGTTTTCCAGTCCTGGATTACAAGAAAATAGTATTTGAGCTACACACGAGATTTGACAAGAGAAAATATAGTGTTGTCAGTGTGTACTTTGTACTTTGAATGAAATCTATATTATGATCATAGATACTACTTATGAAATTCTGAATTCTAAATAAGCAGTCATGTGTGATGGAGCATAAAAATATAATTTAATTGGTTTAATTATGATTTAACGACCAATAAAACAGTAAACTGTACAGTAGCTAAGACTGGAACCTGGAACTGAAATTAAATACTAAATACACAAGAAAATACAGCAGCTGTACAGATTTTAAACGAACTTCAATTTCCAAAACTTCATGCATAATTCATTAAGATTACAGATTACATATAATTCATAATAACGATCTTAATAATACTTTGTACTTTTAAACTACTGACTAATGTGATGAGGAGTGAAGCTGAGGCTTAATCCTCTCTCTCCCTCTCTCTCTCTCTTTTCATACATATCTACAGATAAAGTGTGTATTTTATTTATTCATTTGCTTTGACGGACAACCAGGTCCATAATAATATTAAGTTTTAACTTTAAGAGTAACTATAAAATTAAATAACAAAATAAAAAATTAATTATTATCAAGACAACATTTTTTGCCACTTGGCTGAGAGTTCAGATTCGTAGTGTATATTAGATTGACATATCATACTAATAATCGAGTTGTCAGAATTCACATTTCGTTTGCTCAAAGAGTAAATGGCATGTTCTTGGACTCCAGTGAAATCCCGTGTTCCACTCTCAGCAAACATTTGACTGGCGCTGCAGTCTCTCGAGTATCCACAGATTATCCTAAAACTGTTGTTGTATGCAACTCTGATTTTATTGTGTTGTTTTTGACTCAACATCCATAGACTTGTGCAATAAATAGTAGAAAGATAGGTAGTAAACAGGTATTTTTTAATCGGTTGTGAGCACTGATTAAATCGGGAACGGAG
>JABASP010001486.1:0-28854 GCA_019776565.1 Sminthurinus signatus | reverse complement strand
GGTTTCAGACTTTTGCACCATCGATTTTGACCTTGTCTCACGTTTGGGGTCACAGAATCGGAACCAGGTGACCTAGAACAACGTGGGACGGCTTCAATAAAAGGAAAACGTATTTCCAAAAACTTTCTCGCTGGGACCATGGTCGAAAAGTCCCGGGGTCGCCCTCAACTCGGGAGTACAGTCAACCGCACTCATGGTTTCAAACTTATGCTCCCTACTGTAAATTGATTCCGAATATCGATACCTATTTTACGTAAACTCATTCCCTTGTTTCAAAAATTCGGGTTTTTTGAAAAGCCTTTTTCATTAAAAACTTGTAAAATTTTGACAACGTTTCATATTTTTCTTTAGTTACGAAAATCCATAGCAACAGAATTTGCTTTAAAGTAACTAAGGTCCATGTTTGCTTAACCTCTTAAAATCGTTTTTCTGCGTTTCTAAGCCAAATATCAATCTTTTTGCACGGGATGAAAAGGAATTAGTAAATTCAGCGCAAGAGCAACAACTTTTGTTTCGGAACTATCCCCATTAAACTAACTGTTTTTTCACAAGATCAAATAATAGACAATTTTGTTCACAAAAAGGCAAAAATTAAAAATCCTGAATGAAAAATGATCCTGAAAAGTTAAAAACTTTGTGTTCGGCTCAAAAATCACCCACCCAGGATCTCGACAGCTGCACAGCTCAATTTTGAAAATTTGCCATTGTTATGACTTTGGCAGCTGTTTTGCGAATTCAAGCATTTTTTATCCAGTGTTCCCGTCAAAAAAAATTTCCAAAATTTTCAAAAAAAGTGGCTTTTGGTTCAAGCAAAAAATTGATTTGGTCTGATAGGTGGCAAATTTATGATTCGGCTGTGTCACAGAAGAAACCGAGATTTTAGATTTTTGAAAGTAATGTAAATAAATATCCACACGTATACTGATTTTACTAGTTTTACTGTTTACGTTTTGAATTTAAAACTTGTATGCAACTATGGTGTTTGGAGCTAATAAAAAATGGATAAGGCGCCAATTTAAAAATTTTGGGCTCTAGAGTTTTATATTTTTATATAGTGTACATTTAAAAATTTCTCGGCTAAGTGGCCCCCAGGGGCCTCTGGCCCCTGGGGAATTTCCCCACCTGGCCCCGGCCTAGGTTAGGCCCTGATGCTAAATGTTTTCTGTTTCTTTTATTTTTCTCTATAGTCATGGGTCCAATAAAATATTTTCATCTAGAGGAATACAAATAGCTGTAGATTATTTTAAAGCCAGAGGCCATCAAGACATTACCGTCTTTGTACCCATGTATAGAAAAGAAAATAATCCAGATGATCCTGTTTCAGGTAGATACTCAAGAAAAATTATTGTACATTATTTATGATTTATACTGTACTTGTTACACATACATTAAATAATTTGTTATCAAAATTGTATCCCTTCATCGTATTCTAATATAACTTTTGGTTCTTTTATTTTTTATTTTGCTTTTATCTGAATAGATCACAAGATTTTAAGAGATCTTGAAGATGAAGGAACTTTAGTATGGACTCCAAGTAAAAGAATAAATAATCGACGCTTAGTTTGCTACGATGACAGATATGTATTAAAATTAGCCGTGGATACTGATGGAGTAGTCGTGTCAAATGATAATTATCGAGACTTGATAATAGAATCACCCGAGTTTAAACGTGTCGTCCAAGAACGAACTTTAATGTATTCCTTTGTTAATGATAGGTAAGGAAAAATCTATTGGATTTTTTGTAACAAACAAATAATGTATTATATGTTTACTACTTTTTAAAAACATGATAATAGAAAGTTCTGTATGTATCTAATTCATGCGTTTCATAACGATAATAAATTTCATAAACTTTTTTCTTTGGTTGATTTTATATAGATTTATGCCCCCTGAAGATCCATTAGGTAAGTGATCAATATATTTTATATTCTTTCATTTATTTGTTCCTTATATTATAAAATAATAATAATGACAAACAAGGAATTTAAGATTCTTTTGTTTTGACAAGCTACGTATGTAATAATATACTTTTGTTAATCTGTACTCTTTTTTTTTCTCTCTCTCTTTAGGTCGACATGGACCGACTTTAGATCAACTTTTAATGGAGAATACGAATCCTCGAACTACCAAACAAATTCCTTGTCCATATGGTTTAAAATGTACATATGGAACTAAATGTAAATATTATCATATCACCCAAAAAGTTTCAGTAAGTGAAGCTTTAAGAAAACAAGCAAAACAAGCAGCCACAAAGACAACTTCTCTTCCAATATTACGCACTTCACACACTTCTCTTGACAATGTCAAGATGCAGTGTGTGAGAACCAAATCTGCTGTGATCAACTCAACCTCTTCACCTCTTCAACTACAACCTTCCTCTTCATCGTTATTATCCTCGCCTACTACTTCAGAAAAAGACATGAGTTCAAATACCTATAACAATTTATATCAAAAGTCACCTTTAAGTCATAGTAATAGTTCAACTCTAACGAACGAAAGGGCAAGTAATGGCCACAGAAAATTAACAAGACAACTGTCTGTAAATACATCCGCTCTTCCGCAACAACAATCACTGAGCCAAAATACGCTTCATCCCCCATCTCCAAATCATCACCATTCACAACAACAAAAGCTATCACATGCCGAGTTGAGAAACCAAGCTTTTCAAAACCTGTCGAAAATTTTTCCGGAAGAGAAAGTAAGACAAGTTATGAACCTACATCCGCAAGCCACAGATCCACAAGACATTTGTAGACTTTTGCTTCGAGATTAAATTGTAAGCCAAAAAAGATATATTATATTACAATATATTATTTTGACACAATATCGAGAAACGTTATTATTTATATATAAATAAGTATAATGATACTAGTATGAAATAATATATTATATATACACTATAAATATCGTTCTAATTTTTTATACGCTACCAAAATATCAGACTAAAAAAAACGTATTTTACTTGTTTTTGTTTCACTTTTTTTGTAATAAAACTCGACATTATTTTTAAAAAAAACTTAATATATTATATCCAGGTGCAAAAGATGCATTATACGTTGTTTACATATTATTTATTATTATGATAACATAATATTAGTATAAAATTTTAGAAATAATTTGCAAAGTCGTACATAGAATGCCCTCAAAAAATTATAGAATTTTTAATGTTGTTTTTTTATTAATGCTCATAGTTTTTGCAAAGTTATATTTTTTTTACAATCTATTTCATAGCATGTAATATACAATATATAGAATCAAGATAAAGATAAAATACAGATAAGCTTAATCAGGATAATTTAGATTATAGCTAAAGTATAATATAGTTTTTTTATTTCACAAAACAGATATAATATAATATACATTTATTTATATAGATTTATTATTTATTAACCCCAGTAAAATATTATAGTTTATTTTACAAATACATTACATATTATGTTATAGGTTTTTCATCTTCAAGTTATACATTATTGAGACGGAAATTTTTCATTTGAACATCACATTTGGCTATATATATTATTATGTTATTATAATAGTTTATGGTCAAAAATCGAAACAACTACAAATAACAAGTACATTTTGCAAAAAAGTTTTCAAAGACATTAACACAATGACATGGCACATTACATTTGTGATTTTTGATACACGAAGAAACGTATTACACTTGATTCAATTTTTTTTTTCACATTTTTTAAATATACTTTTGTGCTTTGGCAGTTTTTAATGTTTAGAGTTTAATAAATGCTTTGATGTATATATATGTATAAAATGCAGATATATTATATAGTTTGTGGGTATACATAAAAACACAAATGCATGGGTTGAAAATTGATAATGACGAGAGTTATTTTAGGCCATGTACATCATGTTATAAATATAAAGCTGCCATATATGAATAGCTAGACACATATTAGACATTGGGCACATTGATTCTAATTTCACTGTTTCTAAATACTTCCTATATGTATCCTATACACTGTACACACATTATATAGCTTTTTTCAAACAAAGTAATTATATATCATCGTCAATAGATCAATTAATGCGCGCAAGTGTAATTATTTCTTTATATAATATACGATGTACGTGCTTTGATTCAACTCAAACTCAGACATATGTATAACGTATAATGTTAGTAAAAAAATTATTTTCATGATGAAATCTACCCAAAATGAAGTACTTCCTGTTTACTGATAGATAATGTTCTATAAATGATTTTGAATTACATACATCTATATATATATTCATTCATCAACCCCAGACACCCCTAAATCATAACATATTATATAATATTTATAGTACAAAATATATACATTGTAAATAAATTAACAAACCGTATAACAAAAAAGCAATAGTAAAAGAACCCACATTGTTTGGGGTTTTTTAGTTTTTGTGTCTTGAGTTTTATAAGTTTTGAGTCTTTTTACTTTTTAGGGTTAAAGTAAAATGTAATAAAAAAAAGGAATTAGAATAACAAAAGGTTGCTACTCTAATAGTAATAATAATAATATAATGTTGGTTATTTATAATGAAAAAATTGAGATTATCTTTTTGTGTTCGCATAATAGAGACAGTCTTGCTTATAGAGCATGTACAATATTTTTTTCCCTTCACATAAGTATTTGAACAAGTATAGTTGGGTAATAAAATGGTAATGTGTGTTTGTGTTGGGTGATTGGAGAAAGTCAAAGTCGAAAGGAAAGTATTGATAAGTAATTGAGAATTATTTATCCCATATTATACTAAGACCTTTTTTTGATTCAGGAACATATCGTTACGTCATAAATACTATTATAGATTCTTTGACAGTACCATTTTCATTTTTAAAAGTACAAAGTACAAATGACAGTCATAAAATAGTGTGTGTATATAAGTCATTCATGTCATGACAAAAAAAACAACTGATGGTCAATATTTTCAGTTATACATCTACATGTATAAAGTTCGGCACAATTAGAGATACTGCTACATTTTTTTTTTAGTTTCACCTTTTCCTTTTCAGTACATCAAGTATCAAATACATTTTCACAAAGATAAATATACATGTACATTTTCCCGTCAAAGTGTGCCACATTAAACAGTCAACGTTATGCGCAATGCATAGCTATCTATATAATATATGTACCACACACTAATACTTTACTTGATTTGATACAAAAGCTACAAGTACATGTATATGTATTTTGTATGTATAATTTAGCTTTAAGCTTTTAGCAAATATGTACACGTAACACGTATAGCACATTGAAAAATAGATACAAATATTGATTTTTAACACAGGAAGAAGGAATTGTGCATTTTCACTGAATCAATTCTGAATGTAAATAGTTTTATTTTGTGTATGTCTCGTATATCTGTCACTTTTTAAATGTGTATTCAGGTTACATATTATACGAGTATAATAATAATAATAATAATATACAAAACATTTTTTGCTGTGTGTGCATTTGCAATTTTCAGGTGTATAAGCTACAAGCGTAATACCGGTACCATAAAATATGGATTTTCTTTTTGGTAACATTTTTAATTGTTATCTATGTAGATACTTTTGTTTAATTTTTGATTTTGTTGTTGTTTGCTATTTGTTAATTGTTAACACTGCCATCATATTCAATGTATGTAAAGGCTATACTTTTACAGCCGTATTCTTGTAGTAAATGGTAAATGTGGTTTGCGATCAAAAGCAGCCTTATTGTTTTATACTTTAGACTTTAGACGTAAAATTATTGGTTTTCATATTTGTGCCATATAATAGTAAAACTTGTGTACCTCTTAAGTTAAAATAAGTACGTAATAATATTTTCACACTCTTGGATTACATCATAATAGGTATTGGGCATGTTGTACATTGTACAAGTCTAAAGTCTACAGACTAAACATAAATACATTATCAACGTCAAAAAATGTGCACGCAAAGATTTAGAGTCAGTCACACCGTTTACAGTTTACACTTTACACACAGTTTTTCATCCTTGTAAAATACATAAAATATTAACAACAGTTGGATTGTCGACCCAAAATAAAAGAGGTGGTCTGTGTTCTGTGTTGTACATATTTGTCTCGTGTGTCACAGCATATAATGTATAATGTATTTAGTATTTATATAGCATTACATCATGCTTACATAGTACATAGATTACAGATAGATAATAGTATAGAGATAGTCGATAGTCCATTTTAAGGAGACAGCAAAGCTGCACTTTCACTGCATGCTAGATATTAGATACTCGACACATGTAACAAAGAGAGAGAGTAAACATTTTCACTATATATAGAGTAACTAAATAATAAATAGCCAAGAGCTATTGAATTTGTGCGAAATTTAGCACAGTGTGACATAAATGGCTACCTATATCTATTTGTTGTAATTTGTATAAAGTATAAATGCATTCTTAAACATAGCAAAACTATATCTATAGATGATTATATTGAAGATTCTATTCTTTATATCTATACCACAACCTCACTAAAAACGTTTAAATAGATAGTCACACAACACACATCACACATGGTAAGCTGCACTGTAAAAATACATGAGGATGTTTCATAAAAGAGCTATCAATAATAATTATCAATTCTGCTTGATGAGAAAATTGTTAGGCGTGAGGTTTTTGGATATTTTCACTTCAAACTTGAATATAAAATACATACTAAAATATACTAATGTAAAGGGCAGAAAAGACTGAAAACTGGACATTTTTTTTTGATTCGTCTCCGCTCAGTTACTCAAAACTCAAAACTTATTCACTAACTAAACTCCGTAGTGAACAGCATTTCATGTTCATGTGTACATATAGATGAGATTTGCGTGTTTTTACTTTTTACGAATGCTACACTTTAACTGTAAACTGTAATCAACCTTGAGGAGGAATTGTGTTACATCATTCATCATTCACAATTCACAATGTAACAAATTTTTCTTGTAAAACTTTCACTCTAGATTCTAGATGTACATTTCTACTGTCTATAGATTCTGTTGGTTCTACTTTCTCTGCCGTATCGATTTCCTAAACTTTGAGTGGTTTATTTCTGCACCATAACACATTGGTGTGAAGTAAAACATAAAAACAATGCGGTTTTTTTTTTTCCTACGAATAACAAATCTCCTATAGTATTGTAACATTTTAATTCTTGTCAGTAAAGTCAATGCCAGTGGACAATTTGGAAGGATTTGTAATCTGCTATACTATAATAATGTATTATAAGCTGTCAACTGTCAAAAATACAATATTAAAGAAGAATAAGAACTATATATATCTTTATATATCAGAACATGGATTTGATTTAGTAAATAACAGTGGGTTGTTTTTTAGCTTCTCCTTCTTTCTCTTCTTCTTTTCTTCTTTGTTCCATTCAGTTTTCTATGTATCCGTACATTTTAGATTTTTAGATTTCAGAACACACGTCATTCATTCTCTCATACACTTTTATTTTTATACCTAATACTTATACTATTATTTTTGTATATTTTTTTATAAGTATAAATAGTAAATATAGGTCCTTTTTTCCGTCTAAATGTCGAGCAAACAATGTGATATATATATATAGTTTTTTGTCACACAAAAAAATATTCAGTTATATTTTTTTTCACTTTTCACTCCTATATTTTTTCTTTGTACATTTGTTTGTGTGTGTGTGTATATTTTTTTGTATGTAGTAAAAGTAATTTGTATTATATAGCTATGAAGCGTTTAAATTTTTTTTTAAATCGTTTATCTTTTAAGTTCCATTTTCTTCTTCTTTTTTTCTTTTTTCTTTTGTATGTTCAATGTTCACCACAAAATATTCACACACAATAATATTTGTTTTTTATTATCTTTTGCGGTTTCTATTCAGTTGATGTTGGATGTTGGATGATAGCTGTTGGATGGTAATTTATTATTCCTTCTTTGATGTCTTTCATCAGTGATGAAATTATTAACTAAATTAAGACCTCATGATGGAAATGCCACTGCAAACGGAGATGAGTAAGAAAACACCGTCACCGATCAATGCTCCTAACCAGTACTTTTTCTGGTCTTCCATTCCGTCTGCAAAGAAAGAAAATCATGAGGAATTTGGTTCCATCAAATTATACATAAATAATAAAAATAGTAATAGTATTGTAGATTCTATATTTAAAAAAGCTTTTTATCTTCAAAGTAATAACATGAAACATGAATCACATAAGTATAGTAAATAGTTTAAATAAATATAAGAATTACCAAGGCGGTCGATATCAACATCAAAGATTTTGTTGTAAAAGAGGCAAACCAAAGATCCGATGACTCCAATAACTCCCAACATGTTGACAAAGGAGAAAATTGCAGAAGGTGACCTGGACTTTGATCCTGCTCCCACAAGGAGAAGGATACTGGCAAGGAGTTGTAATCCTCCAGCAGTCACTCCAACGGCACTACATGCCAACAGGATTCGGTTCTTTTTGTCTACATCAAAATCCGTATCAGTTCCCAAAAAGGTTCCAACACTTTGAATAGCCTTACCTCCTTTAGCGATCTGTTTAAATAATCATTATTACTATTATTTCAAAGTTTTATGAGATTTGTTCTTTCAAATTTAGTTTAGAGTTTAGAGTTTAGAATGTATACAATATAATTATATTGTCTTTTACTCACAGCTTGATATCCGGTACTTTCTCGTAGCTCATAAGTATCCTTCAAGACCCAAGAACTTGTGCCAATGAGTGCGATGGCAATCAGAATACTTAAAAGGGCGAGGGTTCTCCCTGCAACACTTGGACTGCAACAGCAACACATTTTAATCTTCTTGTTTGTATTGTCAACTCAACTGTCAGTTCTGGATTCTGGAAGTGGATTTTCCTGTGGTTTCTGAAACCTTGAACTATTTTAAAAGAATTGAAAAGAGGAATACAATTATTATTACTAGTTGATGTTTTACTTTCACTTCTTTGCGTTTTGAATTTTGAATTTACAACTTCGAAGACTATAAATATATATTACACTTTTTATAGCTATATTTTTGATTTTCTCAATTTGTGCGTGGACAAAATTGCAGAATGTAGAAAATACAATAGAAAACACAAAAATATGAAGCTTTTCCGTGTTTTGTTACTCTTGTGTCTTGTGTCTTTTGTTGTTGTGTTTGTCGTTGTGGTGGTTGTCAACTGGTTTTATTCCGTCTCTTAGTTCTCTTAGCTCTTGGCTTTCAATGACCTCAAATACCCGTTCTGGATTTGAAATCAATCAATCAATATAATCAAGGTCTCGAACTACAATCCGAAATTCCCAATCCAATCCAATTCCAAGAGTCTAGCCGAAACGGAGTGCACACCGCACACACATGCTCAACTACCTTATTTGTCACGGAATGTAGGACTATGTATAATGTATAATGTATGTGTACGGGAAACGTGAGGTTAGATTTAAGATATATAATTTCTCCAATCACCGCGTAAAAAGAGAAAGTATATACACAATACGCAGATACTGGAAATTAGATATTAGATACACACTGTAAAAAAACAAGTCTCTTAACAAGTTTCCTTTCTTTATTTTTTTGGGGGGGTTTTCTGCTTTCTCTTGTTTTTGGTTTTGGTTTTATTGGAATTTTGTAGTTTGTACAAATTAGCGAGTGACAGGCAATCAGGATGATGATATAAGATTCTGCTCAGAATAATTACAGAGAATAATTATGGAACATCAAGTATGGTATTTTAGAGGAACTAAAGTAGTCTGTTTAATTAACTGCACGTAATAATTTCTCTACTTTGTGCTTTATATTTTGTATTTTGAATCTTGAACAAATGTACCTACTAGATATTATTTGTCATTTGTATTTTGTATATTAGATATGCACATGTAAAGTAGTTTTGTTATCTACCTTAGTTTTGACTTTTGACTAGATATCTGTGGATAGCTGTATTGTCTATCTGTATTTGTCACAACCCTCACAAAACTCAGAACGCTTGTAATCTTGTAGAGGAAATGATTCATATTCCATATCTATTAAATACATAATATTATAATATTCCCCAATCTGCATACTCCAAACTGCATACCATGACTTTTACCCTTTCCAAGTAAGAATAATAAAAATAATAATGATATATCAGTCATAGATTAATGACATATCGTGTATCATTTATGTATATATATATATCTAATGCAGTATATAGTCTATTATTATTATAATATTTGATGATATATCAAGAAGAAATAGCCAATAGCCAATATATATTCGTAGTTCGTAAGGCGTAGTAAACTCTGTTTCTAGTTTCTAGTTTATAGCTTTTGTTACATATAAGTATATATTTACATTCCTATACTCTTTGTATTTCCCTATTTCCGTATTGGACTGTTCTCGCCATCCAACTTCTTTTATTATTATAGACTAAAGACTATAGATTATAGATATGTTGTCATTATCCTTTTACTATATAGTATGTATGTTGAGTAAGTACTGATTACTGGCAACTAGCAATTCCAGGGGAAATAACAGATATATTGGGTGAGGTGAGCTTGGAAGCTTCAAGACAAAAACAATGAGACTAATAATGAGTGCATATTATATATAAAATGCTATACAATACTATATTATATTTTATATTCTAGACTCTAGTCATAATAATATCTTTTGACTTTTCAAAATAACTAGACTCGATGAAATAATTCATCTATAATAATCATTCTACATTCTATTTTCTACATACTGTATTCTTGTGTGTGTATTTATGTGTATGTACATCAATTTAATTTTCCCTATTAGATTATTGATTTTTTTTAGATTCTTTTCAGAACATCAAACGCAGTCGCTTCCACTGTATTTATTTACGGTGTACACGGTACACGGTACATACAAAACATGTATTACACACTATACAGAGTCTATCTGTGTATAAATATTATGTACTTGGATAACTGAGAACTGAGAGATGCTCGTCAATATTACTTTTCCGTATACTTTTATTTCTATTTCCATTTTATGAGGTTGTTACTTGTTATGTTATGTTCGGCTTGGGCACGAGGAAAAAACACAAGAAAACCTAGTTTATTCTTTGATTCTATTGTATTGTTTTTAGATACTTTATACTTATATGGAATAAAAGGACGAGAAAAAAAAACAAAACAAAAAAAACTCTAGGATCTTGAAGACTCAAGATTCAAGACACAAGGCACAAGACACAAACCCCAACTCACACACAAATACACAAATATTTAAATATATATTTTATATTGTACACACATTTGTATAAATATCTGGTACTTTAATATTTAATATTATGGTCATTGGAAATTCAAAATTCAAATTGTAATAATAAAAGTAATTATCACTGTCAAACAGGATAATATTTATAATTTTTTTTACACTTACAAAACTAGATGAAAAAGGGAGAGAATAATAACAGAAATGCAGTCGGGAGAGTCAAGTACTAGAGAGAGTAGAGAGGCGAGTACTAGATACTAGAACCAAGAATGAGTACAAGTAAAAGTGCACACGGACGCACAAACGAAGAGCCAACTGCCTCAATCACACTATGTATATACTATGTACTATTGTACAGTATTTGTATATGTAGCAAGGCGAATGGAATATAGAATATCTGATATAGATGTGTAGAGTGTGGAGTGTGGAGTGGAGAGGGTAGATGTACAATGTACAAAGTAGAAATATATCTAGAAACTAGGAGTATAGAATTGGAATAGGTACATTGAATACGGAATACTGACAAGAGACCTAGTACGAGGTACGAGAAACGAGGAACGAGGAACGAGTATGGAGTATGGAGTATGACTAGGAATAAGCATTATTTAGACTTGGAGTTGAGAGTTGAATAAGGGAGACGGGGGCTCAGACAAAGTTCCAACTTTGCTAGAGATATGAAGCATATCCAGTCCAGTTGAATCCGAATGCCCTGAGTCGTACTTATCAACCTCAGTTTTCCTTCCTTTTCAAATGACTGCTAATACGGTATGAAAACTAAGTACTCGTACTCGTACTCTTATTCGTATTCTTATGCTCCTACTCGTACTTTTAAAGTGTAAAGATACTTTATTTACAAGAAGGACTTGGAGATGGATATATTATGTGCTTACTCAAGATTTTACATTTTACACTATGATATTATGTAGACAGTACACTCGGCTTGTTTATTATTCTTCCTTCCTTCCTTCCTCATACTATACTTGGAACTTGGAACTTGGAGTATCAAGTATGAAGTAATATGCGGTTATGTGAAGAGTTACATCATAGACAAATTATGTGTCATGTGTGTATATATTGTATATTCGTATTCGTATTTCGTATGGGTGTAAAAATCATGTTGTACTTTAAGCTTTTGACTTTCCACTTTCCACATTTTTTGACGATTGACAATTTACAGAGTAAATCGGGGTACGTGCAAAATACGTTTTCTGTTTCTTAGTCATCCACAACCATTTACTACTAAATTCTAAATAACCATACGGATTCCTACTTGGTTTGTTTAATGATAAACTTCACACTGCTTCTAAATACAAACACAAATACGAGTACGAATTTGCTATATATGACTAATGCTTGTGATTGGAATTCTTCATTCTTCATCATGATGACACAATCTCAGATTTAAACATGACTGTATATTATATCATATAAATAAAGTTTAATTGTTTAATCGAGTCAACATACGAAATACAAAATACAAAAAATCAAGAGAAAAAAGTCAAATGTCAAATGTCGCGAGTCGCCAGTAAATGATTTCAAAGTACCAAGAAATCAAGGGTTTTTTGGTAAAATGGAAAATGGTAAAAGTAGTGATGGTGGATAGTGGATAGTGATGATACAGTGAAGGATGCTGATGAGTTGGACTTGGAATGGAAAATTGAGAATCTCCAATTCGAATTCACAATTTATCAAGAAACAAGTTGGCATTGAATTAAACTCAGATATCTATGTAAAATGTAAAATGATGTATAGAAAGAAGAAGATGAGGATGAAGATGGAAATGAAGATTGAAGACGAGTTTATGTAATGCATGGATGTGTATTGTGTATTGTATTGTAAGTTGTAATCAGTGTAGAGTGTATGCAAACTGATGATACATAGTGCAATGTACTGAATACTGAATACGAACATTGAGGAATAGTGAATAGAGTACGTAGGGGGAATCGCTGTACAGTTTTCGACCTTGAAATATTGCCATCCCTCCAGGCTCTCCGCACTTATTTCGTATGTACAAAGTACGAATACATGTAAAATGTATACATTCATTTCTTGCTGGCTCATCAACATCAGCATCAACACCAACAATAATAAAATGCGGATTATACATATGGGTAATGTGTAATACCTTGGCCAGATGCTAATGCATTATGTTTGTGTGGCAGAGAGCGAAAGTATCTAGTATCTAGTATATATTGTATCTATAGAATCTTTACCGTGCAACAACCAACAACCAACAACTGACAACCATTTACCATTTACATTTTCATTTTTCATGTTCCTCAGTTCATCATACTTGTGACTTGTGATTTTTCAAAGGTTGTATCTAGTATCTAGTATCTAGATTCTAGAGTCTTGAATCTAGAGCTGTTTTGTTGAACCTCTGAACTTTTCCTATATTTTTTGTTCAAGTCACAAGTCACAACTCCTTCGCCTTTTCTTCCTCTCTTCCTTCCTTTGTTCAGGGCTGTATAAAGAAAGTACAAAGTACGTAGGTATTACAATATGTCAACCACCTGTTTTCAATAGATTCGCGATCTATAGATGCGTACACTACGGTCTACAGTATACAGTATAGTCTAGAATCTAGAATCTAGACTCTAGGGAATTCTAGTCTATTTTGATAACTCTCTCATTCATGTCCCACACGTTGTATCAATTTTTTTCAAATTCTGACGTTATTTACTGCTCCATGTGTGTATAGCGTATACTGTACAATGTACAAGCCATCTTCGTTTTTCACTTTGTACAATGTACATCTTCTCTTATGTTGCCAGTGCAGACTGCAGACAAGAGAAATGTGTAGATTGTAGATATATTTTGTAAGTATATCCCGAGGATCTTTCCTCATCTACTGCCTTCTGCCTTTCTACATTCTGCATTCTGCATTCATTCTTAGTTCCGCCTCAACAATTAAATGAGCATTGATGTACATATTTAGTATTTAGCCAAGGTATAAGGAAAAGGATGAGGAATCTGTTAAAAAAGTTACTAGTAAAAATTTGCTGAATATGTACATACTCAAAATACTCATAATACGCAATACTTATGCATTATGCACTACGAAGTGTCCATCAAATACCAAATAATACAATGTCTCGTGTATCATGTATCGGATGAATAATGAATAATGAATGCTGTGGAAAAAACAGACTACAACTCACTACTCACAGAGATGTGAGGATCTTGAAGACAATTGTAAGAAAAGGAGGGAAGAGTAAACCACACCTAATACATGTATGACATAATATGCCTATGCAAAGTACAATCTACAATCTACAATGTTTCAAAGTACAAAAGACACAACTGTAGCATGTAGGTAATAAGCGTAATAAGCTGGAAAACGGCTCCATCTCATCTAAATATATGTAGATGAATTTGAATGACTACACTTTAAAACCAACATTCAGCATCTCACAGAATATAGAAAATAGAAAAGATAGGCATATTTAAGGCCAACGGGTTAATGGTTAATTAAATTCTACAGGAAAAAATAGTGGACGTTTAATAGCCAATGACCAATGACGCTTCTCATGTTACGTTCACACAATTCCCTATTCTCACAAACAAGTCTTTGGTGTGTTGTGTGTTGTACATTTTTTGGCAATAAATTACAAGTATGCAAAACAAAAATAAAAAGATTCTGGGAATTTTATCCAGTACTTTCCTTCTATATTACAACAACTTGTAACTTGTAACGTCCTCGTTTCTAAACGGATAACTATATTATAGTATATTATATTATAATAATACATCATACAATACTAAAATACCTGAATCTCATTCTTAGTCGTCTTTTTGCTGTTCCAATTCATTACCAGAGATAAAAGTAATGTGTTCATCCAGAATCCATATTCCATATGCAGTGTTTTTAGCAACCGCTTATTGTACATTATAATTGCAATTTATGTACACTACGTGTCCAGAGTCCAGAGCTTCTAGTATCTATTATATATAGGCTATAGGTATCTCTATCCTCTATCTATGATTTTGAAATTGGAAAACAACAGACAACAGACTGAAAACCTTGACCATGGTCATCTTAATCATCATTATCATGTTGAAAGTACAAATATACTGTATACGGGGAAAAAATAAAACAGTAATTTAGCTTTTATTTACTCTTCCTCAATTCTCAATCTTAATAAGTATAGACATTCGAACGTATACACAATACACAAAGCTCCTGACTTTTGAAGTATATCCTTCAAGCATCTAATATCTAATGTAAATACACTTGAAAATGTTGGATGCTTCCTTCAAAAATTTGAATTCGTGGAAGATAACAAATGGGAAATGGGAAACTATCATAATAAAATAAAATGATGATTGTGCTTTGTATTGTATTTTGCATTGTATTACCCTTTGGCGCTTTTGATACAGAAGGAAAATGGAAAATCACTATAACTAAATTATCTACTAATTAAAATGAAAATTTCACATGGAGTCAAAATGTTTCAATGCCGCCAGTCGCACGAATCCACACACACAAGGGAAAATGATGACAATCAACTCTGTGTTTTTCTCTCAGAGATGATTCATGTTTCATGTTTCGTATGTTTTTGAGTGCCAAGTATTTGCATGTGTGTATCTAATGTCTAATGTGTTCATAGTTGATACATATATGTAACGCGGAATCAGTAAATCCTCCATCCTCCATTCGACACTTTTTGCAAAAGTTTAAGACAGGCAAGGCTATTGGAAGTTCCAGCATATTCTAATACATATGCGGCGCAAGGATTTCAATCAAAGTAGAGTAACTATAGAATTTCCATGAGGAGGGTGGCAATCAAAAGAAACTAATTATCAGTAACCAGTAAGTAGGTTCATGTAACGTATTTATAATATAATATTTGCATGATTTCATGATATGTGTTGTGAATGTCCTAGTCCTCTCTCTCTCTCTCGTTTTGAATCTCAAACTCAAGACTCAAGAAATATATCCAAAATACATGTGAGTCAAAGTTCAATCTCAAATCGGCATCAAAAGCATAAAAAAAAGACAACGAGAAGAGTAGAGACGAAAATGGATGTGAATGAATGAATCAATGAATCATTGAGGTTATCAATATTTCCATGTACGTTATTCGTTATTTTGGAGAATGCATAATAATAATGTAGCAAGATGAGATATGAAAAGTTCTGCTGAATAGGCAGCTCTAGTCTAGAATCAAGAATCAAGATTATGACGTCATCTCTGATTTTAACTCAAAGGGTAGGAGAAAAGGAACAGAGTACAAATAATCCATAATACTTTTGTATAAATGTACGTGGATTCTAGTGGAAGTGTAGACTAAAAGGATGTGGAAAAAGTTGGTACTTTGTACCACCTCAATCAAAATGTCGGCTTACAAACTTTATGGAAGCTCGTTTCTCGGAATTCTTCAACTTTCTCGATTCACGAATGCATCGGCAATTGACAATCACATATATCATAATATATACATGCATAAATACTTAGTACTTGGTACACGTTGCACAGGGGAAACAAAATACATCAAAAATATAGAGTAAAGGTATTTTTTTTGTAATAAATTCTAAGCAGCAGCATGTAAATAATATATTACATATATTATATGTATTAGGCGTATGGAAACCAAAGCAAAACACCATCAAATACTCATACTAAACTATAGACTCTAAACTAAATGAAATCAAAAATAACGTCCTTGATTTTCTCAAAATCTTGGAATCCCAGCAAAAAAAGTAAAAACAAACAAACTTATCAACATTTTCAATCTTCTATACAGTTAATAGTCAATACTCAATATTAAAAGAGGGTTTGTTTCCTTGAATCAAAGTAATGTTGTATTATTATGTTATTCGGCTGCAAATAATTTGATGATGACTTATTATTGGTTTGTTTGTTTTGTTATATATAAAAATAATAATTAATTGTAAGACATAAGAATAATAATAATACGTACTCATAAAAGTACTTATCATATATATTGTATGGTATAGTAATAATATTATGTAATGTACTTAATAAATATTTTATGTATCATAATGATATTAATGATAATATACGTACACAGTTTCATAGATTGATTTTCTTTTTGTCTTTTTCTTCCTCTTCATCATGTATCTGTGTCTGTATTTTTTTATATAGAATTACAAGGACTACAAGGAATCTACATAAAAATCGAATCTATATATATATTACATATATACATATATAGTTAGATATTTTTGTTTTTAAGGATTTCTCTAATTTTAGACTACTATGGATCATTGCTTGTTTTTTTTTTTCAATAATAATTCCTTCGTATTGTATATTTATATATTGTAGATTGTATAGGTATATTGTATATGCATATATACACGTAATATGTATGTATTTATATATATAGTTTTACAAATGTTTCCCTCTCCGTTTTCTTGTTTTTTTTTCTTGCGAATATACTTAATATATTTCATATATTATGTCTATCATATGAGTGCGAGCTGAACAATGACTAAGTAAATTATTGTTATTATTGTAATATTACAATAATAATTACAATTTACAATCATACATAAAAAATAATCCATATACAGAAGAATCTACAGTAAAATGAAAAACAAATACAAAAAAAAATTAATAATAAAGTATATATATACATAATTTATACACACAGATCGAAAATTATAAATCACAAATTATTCACTAATAATAATTCATAATTCATATCACAATATACAGTACAAAATTAAAAATGTTTAAATGTTCTCGTGTCTGTACTCTGTATACATATAACATATAGTATAGCTAATAGCTACTACATAGTTTTTGTACACATTCATAATAATAATTAATAATAATATATATAACTGAAGCACTTTTGTGTAACTCCTGGAGAAGATACACAACATCTGATTCTATCCACAGTGAAATGTACATTATAGTTACTTCAACCGTAAACCACATAAATTATGCCTACTGTACTGTATCTGCACTAAAACATATTCATACATCACACATGGAACATGGATTATATTATAATATATTATAATATACATGTAATAATATAAGAGCAATAATTATTAACAATAAAAATATAATATATATTACATAACTACTAAATACATAACGACTACGATACATAGTAATAACTAATAACTAATATATAACACTAATCAATCAAATTATTGAATGGCTAATAGGCATATATATTTTTCTTACTGCTTGTAACTTATAAATTTTCGTTTCCGTCTCGCGTCACATAATATCCATATATATATAATATATATGTAATATATAATACTATAATACATTACACAATGTGTAATGATACAATTATCAACGCATGTACGTATATTATATATACTTAAAACTAGCATCACAAAATATACAAATCTCAGACATTGCAAACTGCACAAAATTTAAAAATTTAAAGGAAACATAAACTGAGCAGTATATTATATTACTTGACAACGAAAAAAAATTTAAAGATGTAGCGACAACTATATATTATATATACGAGGTTAAAGCACTAATATACCGTTTTCTAACACGGACAGAAATAAAATAAAAATTACTTTGACGGGAAATGCAAAAACGTAAAGCATTTTTTTTAGTTTTACTAATAATATAATATTTCAGTACAAAAATAAGAATAAAATATATTATATGTTTAGAATCTTGAATCAGTATTCCAGGGGAAAACAAATCTGTCATAAAAAGGGAAAGCAAATAAATGTTTGATATAATACATGTATAATTTTATATTTTATTGTGAGCAGTGTCATTATCGTTTAGTTTATTGAGATTGTGGACTAGGATAAGCTTTTTTTGGAGAGGAATTTCTATTTCTTCGACTACTGATAAAACTGATACCTACAATAGGAATACTGATGCTATAATATAATAATATATTTTCTAGTTTAGAGGTAACGAAAGCACATTTTATTGTTGAAAGCGAGAATAAGAAAAGGAAGGAAGGAATGAATATAAAATGATAATGACTACCGTCGACCTATATCTACATAATATTTCTATCTATCAATTTATCTTATTTATATATATATGTATATATGTATATTTATATACTGTATTGTCGTCAGGCTACGGAACCGGAAAAAGAGAAAGGGAAAAGAGAAAGGTAGAGAGATATGGAGAAAGTAGAAAAGAAAAGAACATATTTATAGAGAGAGAAAGGAAAAGATGAGAGATGTTCGAAGTTTTTGCCATGTTATAATATTCTTACATACACGTATCATATTATTATGTCGATATTCATACATATGTTGTATTGTATATTTTATAAGCGATTGAGTTGGAATTTTTTTTTCTTTGGTTTTAATTCCTGGCACGACACATCATATCGTATCATATATATCATACGTATGAGACCGTGTACATTTTTTTTAAACATACATTGATTGAGGTTTAAATATTAAATTCATCACCATATCATATAATAATAATAATTGTGATAATTGATTGTTTGATGATCCGTAACATCTTATAATATAATAATAATAATATATATATAGATAATAGATAATAATACAAGAGTATACATAATAAATGTTACAATCATATTATAATATACAATTTATAATGTAGGAATTCTTAACAAGTTTTCCCTTCCTCATCATATATATATTTGAAGAAGATACAACTAAAAAAATGTTTTTCCTTACTCTTTTCACACAATATGTATTTGTTGATTTATGTATATATATATATATTGTACATGTATATATATATGTATATTGTATATATTATTATCCTTTATCAACATTAACTACAGAGTGAACATGTAGAACTGTACACACGTTCTCAGGAACGCTGTACAGTACGTCAAATTTCATTTTCATAACATTCATAACGGAATGGCAAAAATTTCTTTACAAATCATATACATATATATATTTTTATTATATATATTTATGTTTATATAGTATTTTATATCATATTGTAGATTGTATAGTATATTATTATTATTTATTTATTTATTATTATTATTTTTGTAATTGATGTTTTGCTTCTTTTAATTTTTTTGGTAGTTGTCATAATATACTTTTTTTGTTTAGTATTATTATTTTTCATAAATCATATACTCATCATATTCCATATAGTATATATATATATATTACATTATCAGTATTCATCATTTTTGGTATTTTTTTAACAGATTATATATATATTTATTTATTTATAGATGTATGATGTATATCCCAATACATATTATGCATTATCAATTATCATACATGTACATGTATTTATATGTACGTGGTTAATATGTATTTTATGCTTTATGTAGTTCATGTAACAGTATGTTATATATATATATATGTATAGTAATTTTTTTTTCTTTAACTTACATTGTTTTATGTACTTCTTATTCTTCATATACTTGTAAAGGGGCTCTTTCTTGTCCTTTTTTTCTTTCTTCAATTGTGGTAATATATTTTATAGGATGAGGAGAAGAGGTGTATGTGTCGTTCGTCTTTCGATAAATCAACGTAATTTCAGTAAATTATGAAACAAAAAATAAACACTTCATTTTAAGTCTAAGAGGCTGTCAATTTCCTTGTCGTCATGTTTGGAGTCCCCAGCGACAAATTCATAACTCTTTAACTCCTGAAATCATATTACATTCACTAATAAGAAAACATATTAAGACACTTATTAGTAGAATTACTAACAACCCACCACCATATGTGTTAGTAATAATATAACAAGCACAGTAATAAAAATTATTATTCATATAAAATGATTGTTACTGGTATTGTGGTAATTAGCAAATTTGTCAGCATGTACATATGCGGATTATTTGGCTAATTTTGATGCATAAGCATATTTTTTTCTATGTGCAACCTACTTTATAAAACAATTGTTAAAACAAACTACTTGGTGGACAATTCAAGGCAAGTGCACATGTATATATGTGTGAGAAACATATATAATTTAATAAATAATATTATTGCATAAAAATATTGACTATGCAATTTAAAAAAAAACCTCTTACCTCATTCAATTCTTTTTCCAAATCTGCATCATCTGCACCACCGTCATCTTCTTCACTAGAACTTCCACGTCTGGCCTTCGGTTTAGTATCATCTATATATATAACCAAGAAAGAACAAAATTGAAAATAAATTAGTACACACATAAAAATTATATAACCTTAGAAAAAGTTGAAAACATGAAAACATGATGCGTCATTGTAAAATAGAGCAAATACTGACAAAAGCTTCTTTTTTTTTTTAAATTAAAAATTAATTTCTTTGGAAAAAGACAATCTGTAAAATGAAAATCATACAAACTTTTTTATATAAAATCTAATGTTTTAGCACATCTTGACTTGGGCATGTTTATACGGCTTCTAATATGTATAACTATTATTTCTAATAAGCTGTGTAGTCTACATATTTGCACACATGATTGAACTTATTTTAACGACTTGAATTCATTTGACGTCATTAATCTTTTTTAAAAATCTTTATACCATTTGATACGCACAATGTCTAACATGTAAAATATAAAATGTCAATGCTAGCGGCAAAATGATATGCAATCTCCATTCTAATCTCTCTCGTTATACAAAAACTACGCACTGATCTTTTATCCATGTATAATCTAAATTTCTTTTAGCATAATATCATAACATTATAGAAAATCTTTACCAGGCTTCAAAGAATTTTCATTATTATTCAGTCATATAGCATATTGTAGTATATGTATAAATATAGCAAAGGGACTTTGAGGTTCCAGACCATATGATGACGTAATGATAAAAACGGAACGCTCAATTGAATACTGCGAAAGAAAAGACGGATATGCGGTGGCAGTCTCCAGTCTCTCTCTCTCTCTCTCTCTCTAGCCTGAAGTTGCAATAGAACAGTATAGTGTAGAGTGTAGAGAGAGTTCTTGAAAATCTACAATTTTGTGTAGTATTATGTGCAGTACAAAGGACAATAATATAATGTACTAATGATATTATTGAGATAGTAATTGACTACTTTTGATTACAGACTACACAATACATACTACAATGTTCAACACGCAATATGCATACGTGTATGTGTATGCAATGTGCAATGTAGCTCCATTAAACTTTCGCACTACATTTTCATTCAGCTATACTTACACTTTCTTTCATTATTCATGCTTACTTATCTCATTACAAAACAAATAAAGGACAAATAGAAACAAATGTAGAAAAGAAAACCATATATATAATACACACAGTATATTATTATACACAAACAATTAGCTTGATACTTTCTCAGAATTAACAATCATAATCAAAACTGTACAAGAAGAAGACTTAGAATAATATACATAATATATGTACATATACATTTATGTTGCGTATTATCTGTAGATGTAAGTATGAAAAACATGTACAATGTACAAGCTTTTGTGAGAAAATTGGTTCATAGAAACAGTATCATGAACTTGTTTACAAATATAGACAAATACATGTAATGTAAACAGTATTTTGACTATATTTTTCAATAATAATGTATAATAGATATTACAATAATGCGTATTCTACGAATTGAATACACATATTTATGGCATTATAGCTATTATTATAATAATTGTTGTTTTATTGTGGATTTTCCTATCACTTTGTTCATTATTATTGTCATTATCCTGCCGTTAGGTGTACTATAATTCCATATACACAATTGTGCAAAATCTAAATTAAGAAATTTGATAAATAAAAGTTTAAAACTATTGCAGGTATTTTGCATTAGACACTACATAAATCATGAATCAAATATCCAATTGAACTGAACTTCAGTTACTGAAGCCAGCCGGTGTTAAATGTGTTCCTTTGACATTTAAATATTCTAACACTTGAATCAAATTGAATTCAGTTCAAGCTGTTTGCATAATTTATATTTTTTCGTACATTATGCATCAAATCAAAATCACAAATTGCATGTACTATGTTGCTTAAAAACAATTTAAAATGGCTGTTAGAATTTTGGGCTACAGTTAATAATAGTTTCCGCTTGTTTCCCTATTATGCAAAAAACTGTGTAGAATGCGTACTCTACATATTACATATGCATCACAGACAGATACAAAACACATATTATGACAAATCACTTAAATCTAACAAGTACACTACTATAATATGTAAAAATGTATGAGTGCATACTGCATACGCTACAGATATGCTATCAAAGATATATTTTTCGTCTTTCGCGAACATGCATAAAATACATGGCAGAGGTTACTATAAAATTATAGCCCTAAAAATTAGCCCTAATTTACACATGTACTCTGTATCCTGTAGAATACATTTTATTATTTTCTCTGGAAAAGTTACAACTCCAGAATGGAAAATAATATATATACACATTCCTAAAGCAAAAGCAGACAAGAGTGTAGAAAATGTAGCATTATAAAATTTGTCCACTTGTACATATGTGTATACACAATACATGTTGTACTTGAAGTGTTATATATGTATAACTCGAATAATTATTCCTTTCTCAGTTTGAATTAATAGATGAAAGAGAGAAGAAGTAACCAACCATGAAGCATGAAAAATATTATTAAGAATTAGAAGCAGAAGAAGAAGGAAAAGAAGAAAAAATTTTGGTTCACTAACCCATAGACTCTTTTAGCAATTGAACTCGATAGAAGTAATTCCTCCAGAAATTCTCCTCCGTAATCACTGTGTAGATAGAGAAATGACACAAAAACAAGAAAAACATTATATTCTGTAGTATTATACATCTTCTAAGACAGTTGGCATGATATAAAATATTTCAGAAAATAATATGGTACTGAATTGTGACAGAACAAAAGGGATTTATACTATACAACAGAAACTAGTAAACTTTTAATCTAATCATCACACTATACATAAATGTATACATGTATGTAAGAATCATCATAAGGATGGTACAACAACAACAAAAATATTTGTATATATGTATACCTTTGGGTACCAATTGGTATCTCATAGCTTCCAAGTTGGGGTCATCTTTTAAAATAGCTATATGAAAAAATAATAGCAAAAAATGTTAGTTTTATAAAGATCATAATATAATATAGTTTAGAAATAGGAAATAGATATACCTATTTTTTTTCAAATCAGGAATAATAAAATATCAAAATGATAATCTTTCATTAAACTATTATAGTGTACATTCTTTTTCATCATAACATTTTCATAATTAGCTAACCTTTTGCAACAGGTGAATATTCTTCCCAATCCCAAGAGAACGTAATGCCTGGTGGTGGACATCGTACAAAGTTCCTTCGATCCTAAAATATTTTAAATTCCACAAATTTCAAAAACTATAGTAGTTTATGGTATAGTTTTATAGGAAAACTTTTTACGACTTCAAAGAAACAGAAAGGCTTTTTTTACATTCGGTTTTACGAGAAATAATAAAAACTGTATACTTATACATATAGAACTATCTGTATCAAAATCTTGTATGTATTTATAATGAATAATTTAATGTAGTCAGCTATTTACACAATAGATATTCAGAAAAATTTAAAACACTAAAACCACAACAAAAAAAAACAACACAGTTATAGGAGAACTTACACTAGATAATGACAATATTTCCTCTTTGAGAGCATCTTCCTTAGCATGGCCAACCCATCTAAAATTAAAGCAAAAGCCATATGGATGGATTTTATTAATTATGTTTTTACAAATACATGTATTATGTAGATTAATTTCTTATCAAAGATTATTATTAAATGATAATTCATACAAAAATTGATTGTATAGTATACTTACGGTGCTAATGCACTATCACCCGATTTGCCTTTTGATTTGAGGAATGAATCATGTTCTCTTTGAAATTCACCTAGAATACTAGTTTCTTTTATTTTTTGACCAGCACCTTTCAATGTAGAGAATATACTTGTTCCAAGACTTTTAATTTTTTCCATATTTCCTGGCCCACCAGCTACAGCAGCAGCATCTTCTTCAGAACCTACCTGCTAACAAAATTAACACCATAAATTATAAAGCTCATACATATTATACATAAGTACTTCAGTATATGAAAAAGGTATACTATAATTCTGTAAATATATTATACAGACACTATAACATGTAAAAAAAACACAGTTTCTTTTATTTTATATTTATCACATGCAAACATTGTTTTCAATTAAAAGGATATTATATTGTGCAAACCTGGGGGTCAGTTGTTGTAGAGGATAATTCCTCCTCTGGATTTTGAGTTGTTGAAGTTGTCGGAGCAGCGGCGGCGGCAGCATTTGGGTCAGTTTCTGCTTCAGGTTTCTTGCTTAACCATGATGAAAATGATGGAATGTGATTACGTCTACATATTTAAAAACAAACATGGAAAATAATTATTGTACATATTTTTATTTATGATTTAATATGATATTTGAAATGTTTTAAAACAGGAAAATGAAAACCTTTTTTTTTATTACTTACACAGAACTTAAAATGGTTGCAGGATTCGATCTGTAAATAAAATAAAGAAAAAAGTACAGAGTTTTATAAATGGTTTTTGTTGTAGCTTATAAATTATGTATATTTCAAGTAATCTCTTACAGTTTAACTACTAACGGAATACTATATAAAAAAACCCTCAAAGTAGGGAATTGAAAAGTAGTACAAACATATTATATCATGCACTTTTATAACATAACCTTTAGGATCTATTCCTATAAATTATTTGATTCAATTTGAACTTTTTTTTCACTCTTCAAGGTTAGAATTCTTTAGTATTCCTAATTGAAAATTATACTACTTTGTGGATGAATTGAAAAAAATAAATAGAAAGTATACTCATAAGAAGAATACTATCAAATATCATTATAATTGTTGACACTACAGCTTTTATCAACTTGTAAATAAATTACAACAATGTTAGTGAATAAGTCTAAAAAAGAACACATTTAAACTACTTCAAAAATTAATAAATTGATTACGTTTCCGTTCCAGCTGCTGGACTGGCTCCCGTCTGTGGTTCCTGAGAAGCATTGTCTTTGAGATCTGTTGGAGTTGTTGTAGTTTCCGAAGTGGGTTGCGTAGATTGTTGTTCACTGGTTGGAGTGGCTTCAGTCGTCGTTGCTGTAGATAAAGCTAATATGAGATTACAAATGTTTGTACTCCTTTTATATTATTATGATGATGTATTTATATTGAATAAAATATTGAGTCCAATTGATAATTGATACCTACCTGTCTTTTTTGAAATGAAGGTTCCGATCTGTGATGTAAATCCGGACAACATTTTGATCAAATTTATTTGATTAAAAAATTGTTCCTCTTCCTTATCTTCTTCTCCTTCTTCTTTGCTCTCCCTTTTTTTCTGGACGAGAGAGACTGACAAACTGTGTGATGGGTGATGGACTGTGGTTGAATCACGAGTCACTCTTTTCGTTCAATCAAAAGGACTATTCTATCCGTCTATATATTAGGAATAATAATAATAATGATAAATAATCACAAAGATGATATTAATAGTATACACAAATGGGAAACAAAACTTTATGTGTTTTTTTTTTGAGGAAACAACACACTTGTTATTATATGTAGACTTGTGTATGTGTGTGTGTGTTTGTGTCTCAAAAGTCTCTTGGAAATCAGTAAGTAAAGTACAATAAAGTGTGTATGTCTCTCTCTTTTCTTCATCAACTCTGAATATCGATCCGACAAAGGGTAGGGTAAATCCGAATCCCGAAATTTAACGAATCTTCTTCTACTACTACTACTACTTCCAGTACTACGTAAGCGACCAAATGTGCCTGTATCCTGTATCTACTTTTTTAACATGTATATACATATAATACACTATACTTACACCCTCTCCACAACTTTCTCCAGGTTCCAGGTTTCATATATATATAACGTCCACTTCAAGATCCGAATTCCAAATACCCGATCCGAACTATATAATAATATAATATCTATACTTACTACTACTTATGTATAATAATATATAAGAAATGTCTATGTACTTTTATTTGCAGTAGATATGTCGTCTTTATGTTGTCTTGTTCTTCTTCTTCTTTGTTCTACGTCGTTTAAACTTGGTTGAATATTTTTCTCTTGGGGGGAGGGGGGAAAGACTATTTAGCACCCTACACAAAATTATTTTGATTGACACTTTACACTTTTGACGTAATATGTTTAACTTTAATTATTATCATTATTTATATAAACTTTTTATACTTTATAGTTCAGGATTCAAATTTTTTTTGCATTCCCAGTTGTACTAGTTTAGCCATTTTCTACAAGATGGGGGTAATAAGACACATTGCGGATTTAAATCCTCTCAAAAAATAAAACATCACTGAAAAAGTACTGAAAATACTCTGCTAAAAAGCAACATTTTTTCAGTACAGTTTTGTAATAAAATTTCCAATTGATTTAGATAATTTAAATTAATATCTGTATTTGGTGATTCTTTGTATCGATGCTAAATAAAATCAAACTGAGATTTTTATTTTTCACAGTTCAAATATAGCTAAAAAATAATATACAAAAAAATTATTGAAGCATTTAATTAAAAAGCTACATCAAAATGCATATATATATAACATATAATACGTGTATTGAAAACATTGATTTAAAATGTGCACTCTGACATTGATAAAGTATGTAGACTACATGTACATATGTATTACATCAAACTATCAAAGATGAGACTGAGGTTTCATCTTTGAAAAACTGTAATAAAATATGTAGGCTCAAATCTAGTACCTGGGAAAATATGTATTTGTGTTTTTCATTGACTAATTCTAAAATATGTCTAACTAGGATATGAAGGAAAATTTGGAACCAGTTTTATATAGACAATCAAGCCTTGCCTGTATGAATTATGTTTTGCAAAAAAAAAGAGAAAGAAAAAAAAGGGCATGAACAATGTATGTATCCATATTAATCCATATAGTATAGTGTTTACTATTAGTATATTACATATAATATATTGCACGTTATGTACAACTATTAACTAAATCTCATAGTACAGCATAAAGTATAAAGTATGAATAGAAGATAGAAAAGTGTTTTTAGGTACACACACACACATATTTATGTATTTTTCTTTTACACATCTCTCTCAGTCTTTCTCTTTCTTTCTTTTCTCTATTGTATTTTGTGTTTTGCCTACATTTTATATTAGTATTAGTATTATTATTATTATGTATGGAAATTTTAATTGTGACTTGAATAAATTCCAAACTTGCAACAAGGGTAACACTGAACTTTGAACAAGATAAGAAAATAAGAAAAGGGAGACAGATACAGATACCTAACAACTAACAAGTAGAAGTAACCAGCTGTAGGAAAAATCTGTGTCGGAATGCACATAAGTATTATGTTTTTCAGTGCACAGTGCACATAATGCGCATCAAGTCTAGAGTCTAGTGTCTGGCTTATATATTCTATATTATTCTATATTCTATATCTAACCGCTGTATATATAATATATAAAATATAATATAATCTGTAGAGTACCGTCAACTGGGAATTTTATCATTTATCAGTTCTTTTGGGTTCTGAATTCTGAATGCTGAATGCTAATATTCTGTGTAATGTACTATGCACTACTACATTTGTACATTTTTACATAGATTTTCTATCTTAATTCCCATTTCTTACTCCGAGTTCAAAGACCATTAGGCGGGAACCCTGTGAGACTTTATGTAATTGTAGTTGTAATTGTAAGGTTTTTTGTAAAAATTGTCATGGGAATTGGTCAAAAAAATGGGACTTACAAAGCAGCCTACAA